>JANHGN010009915.1:359-47867 GCA_024605025.1 Megaceryle maxima
CCCCCCCAGCTCTCCCAGCCTGGCTCCCAGCAGAGGGGTTCCAGCCCTCCCAGCACTGCTGGGGCTCCTCTGGCCCCACTCCACCAGGTCCCTGTCTGCTGTGCTGAGGGCTCCAGAGCTGGACCCAGAACTGCAGATGAGGTCTCACCAGAGCAGAGCAGAGGGGCAGAATCACCTCCCTTGACCTGATGGTCATACTTCTACTAGCTACATAATCATCGGCTCATATTTGTGTCCAGTCCACATGACCATTTACTACAGAGTTAAGAGTTATGTATTTTTACAGTTCTGCTTAGCCCTTTGCCTCTAAGAAATGGTAGCTTAGCAGATGGTCCAAAGTTTATAGAATTACAAAAGTTTTGCACCTTTATTTTCTCTTTTACCTCACAAGAAATAGTAGCAATCATTTCTCTAGCTATCAGGACTTCCCCTAGATGCCTACATTCAGTTCTCTAACATTAAGAGTAACTTATGCCTGTTAATTTTATTTACAAAACTCAAGGAAAAGCTTACTGAAGGCTAATAAATCTTCTAGGAAGTGGGGGAAATGAACATTTCTCTTTGTCTCAGATACGTACGGTAAAAGGATGGTCCTTACCCGATACAGGTGCACCCAGAGGAGCCAGCTGTATCCGCTGTCCAGCTGATCCAACTTCTTTTTTATGGAAGGAAGGGATATATAGTCCTGAGGGGTTGTAAGCAGCACTGCTTACAAAGCTGGGATTTCCTGTTGACATCACAGAGTTTCAGTATTTTCAGTTGCATTCAGAAAATTCTTTCTTACTTTTTTATAGCCACTTCAAAATATAGATGCAATACCACAAGAGTACTAAGTATGAGTGTTCCTTAACAACTCCCTAGTGCTGCTCTGTTGGGGAAACAAAAAAGTATATATTCATTCTTCATTTTGTGTATTCGTTGGTCTCTTTACAGCACTGGACAGACTCACTAAGTTGCATATCCAGTACATTTGATCAGCTGTTCAGCAGGTACAAAGACATCAGAGCAAGATAAACATTTCATTACTACTTCCATTAAACTTTGACCACACACAAAGGTTTACACGGAGTTTTAGAGAAAGGCAGGATCTTACCTTTTACTTACAGCTGCTTTAAACACCTGAGTATTTGAAGAGTAGCACTTAAGAGTACTCTTGTGCTCAGCATGTTCAGCCTAAATCTATCTAAAATAATGGAACCAAGCTTCTCTTGGGGGAAGTGCTGCACCACTTGAGGTTGACTTTGCTGGTTCCACAGTTAAATGCCTGGTATGAAAGTCAGACTCAATTACCCTCATTCTTTAACCCCTGTTCTAATTCTGCTCCAAGAAAAATATCTTAACCTTCTCCATGTCTGTCATGGTGTTAAGACTGTGCTGGCACAATGTCCTGAGAGAAATGCTTTTCTCTAGAGCTACAGTTTGTATTCAGTAGTATTAAATTTGTGAACTACAAAGCCATACACAGTAGTTTTGACTTTTATCAAGTGTGAACATTTTTATCCTATTAATATTCAGCATGGTTTCAATGGTAGCTGCAGTAAACCACACAGTATCTCATTTGTCAGTTCTTCTGTCTCCTATATTTCTGGACTCAGTGCAACCCCCAAATGTTCCTCTTCACACAAACACTCACAGTCCTCTGTGAGAATTCTGGAGCCTCAAACACCACATTCCTGATTTTTCATAAAGTCATCAAATTGTTGGAGCTAGGCAGCAAGTTCAAAACAAACATCATGAACAGTGTGTTTAGGCACAAACTAGGCTGCGTGGAAACCTGAGTTTCCACCTTCTTACACTCCAGTAACTCCACCAGTCTCTGGGATCACAGCGCTGTAAGATCAGGGTGATGGAGAATCAGAATGCAGCCAATGGTGCAAGTCCCAGGTACTGACAGGAACAAGTAGTTCTTCATATGCCACTGCTTTAGGATCACTTCTTCCCCATCATCCAGCAACAGAACAGTGAATTACAATTAAGGTGGTAAAATAGTTTTTGGCTTTTAAAGCACAGTAAATGCCAAGAGTCCAGAAGAGGTCACGATGAAGAGAACAAGGTTTGACAAACCAACTGAAAATTAAGTATATGATCATCTGAAATCTGCATTAGGTGTGCAATTTTTACAAGGGAAATGTAAAACATAAACAGGATAGTGCAAAGAACAAGACTGGAACTGCTAGCAATTACCTTTTGGATCCTCTAATTTTTCATTCAGCCTCTCTTTGCATGATAGCTTTTCAATAGGTACAACTAAGTTCTCGTCTGTAGACAAGGAAAATGAAAGGAAGAAAAAGTTGGAAAGGCAGAACTTCAGAAAAAGCTTAGGAAGAACCTGGCTAGGTGATGTAAAAGAAATTAGAGGAAACAAAGCAAGAAAGAATAAATATCTGACATTTTTGTAACTATAGTGTCTCATTTCTAGGTTTTCTCGAGCAGGAAATATCTTTCTAATGAGTTCTTTTACAAGGTCTTTCATAATAATGGAATAAAAATGTGATTTACCACCAGTGCAATCGCATTCCAGGCACACAAATACATAAATCCTGTTTAAGCACTCGGGCATATTTGCAAAGTTGATTGATCATAACCTTACAATTCTTCATAAATAAAGTATTTGTGACTATTTGCTCTGATCTTATTTTGCCTTAGGGAAATGTTGTGCATGAGGTAAAGAAAAAAAAATAAAGCAAATAAATGAAATAGTTCTTTAAACAGTCGGCAGCACAGTGTAAACAGGACAAGGGGCAACAGGCACCAACTGGAACCCAGGAGGTTCCATCTGAACAGGAGTAGAAACTTCTTTGGTGCGAGGGTGGCAGAGCCAGGCCCAGGCTGCCCAGAGAGGTTGTGGAGTCTCCTTCTCTGGAGAGATTCCAAAGCTGCCTGGGGGTCCAGTGTTTGATGCTTTCCTCAGTGAACTCTTTGATAAGCCATTTAACTAGTCTTAGTCTTCACTAAAAAATGCTGGTAATAGTTTTCTTCACAAAACATAGTACCAAAAGGCACCTTATTGCAAGTTCCTTGCTGCAAATAAGGGGACTTTTTGTGCAGCAAAGTATTCAGGACAAGGCTAACGTGCTAAAAGACACATTTAGAATATTAGGCAGTGCTCTTATTAA
This sequence comes from Megaceryle maxima, assembly GCA_024605025.1. NCBI lineage: Eukaryota > Metazoa > Chordata > Aves > Coraciiformes > Cerylidae > Megaceryle > Megaceryle maxima. The sequence continues at coordinate 3,476 of JANHGN010009915.1, forward strand.
ATGACCACACCACCCACCATCCTGTTTTCATATGTGAGACTGCTGTTTGAGAGTGTTCCACAGCACACTGATGAGGCAGTAAAGACATCTAACTATTTGCTTAAATGAAGACAGTAAAATAATGGTCTAAGAGGATTATGGACACAATTTATCTTAGCAGTACTTTGTAAGAGGCTGGTCTGTACATCTTTCTGCTCTGAAAGCAAAATACATAGGTTACATATGAACAAGTTGTTATTTTAAGTCTGTCTTTAAAACACGAAAAAAAAAAGTTAGCATCAAAGCTAAGCCTGACAACAGAAGTTAAACCAGATGGTCTATATTAAATTAAAGTATCATGAGATCTAATGTGACCACTTTTAATCACATTTTTACCTGTAGTATTTTTGCTGAAAGTCACTCCTCCTCCAGTATGTGCCAGTGGTTTAGAAAACAACTGGTTGTTCCAGGTTCCATGTGATCCTTCTTTATTGATCGCTGCTAAAGAGACACTCTTGGGGTTGACACCTTAGAAAACAAGTAATGAAAAAAAATGTTATAAATATCAATTTCCAAAAGTAATTCAACCAAAAAAAAAAAAAAAAAAAGCCATCCCTAGAATAGTAAACTGACACTGATTATTTATATTAATGGTGTTTACATAACACCACAAAAGGACAGTGTCCATTGATGAGATTTTTCAGCCAACCTATGAAAACTAGAGACACTGATTTAAGAACAATTCTCTTCATTCTTTCAAGAAAACTTTCTAAAAACATTTTAGTACAGTATGGTTTTTGTAAAACCATAATCTCATTATTGATGTTTTTTTGCTCTCAAACAATTAACACTAATTAAATGCACCTATAAAAAAACTAGGGTTCTGAAGGCTGAAAATAAACTAGTTCTTCAAAGGATGTTAAAAAGTAGGACAAAGAGGTTCTTGTTACTTTAGCATGTTATGAGCATTACAAGAGTTAATGAGATTACACAGCACGAAAGCAGCTCCCAGATCTACTGGTTTGTGACCAGTAAGTAATTTCTAAGCTACTATGGATAAACAACAAATACACTCCTTGGAATTATTATTCTCCTAAGTGCTGAAATGAATTAATTTTTATATCTATAACTTTCTAATTGAAAACTCTACTAAAATGAAGAGAAACACTAGAAGCAACCCTAAAAAAAAAAGATAAGAAATACAGACGAACTTTCCATTTGTGTTACCTTTAGATAGGGAAGCTCCCTCCCTTTCTTTTTTCTTTTGGACTTAAACTGTGAGTCTCTGGGCATCCTATTTAACATTCAAGGAGTTATTTCATATTCAGAAGTCCAAATTGGCCTAAAAAATTCCTGAAAAATTAGTGATATATTGTAACAAAACAACTTGCCTGACAATCAGGAATTCCTCTGTGAGCTACCTAAATTCTTACATGTGGACTGCAGTAGAAGTCAGGAGACACTGTAACTGTGCAAACCATCATGGTAAAAAAGATACTGAGACACTAAGGAAATAATTAGATTATAGAATATATGCAGAATACTAACTGAAGGAAGCATTCCCTTTTCCTCCTTCCCATTCATATTCCTAGCAATTACATAATTTCATGATATTTTCCTGATAAAATCATCTAGATATAGACCAAACTACTTATTTTTAAGAAGGGAAGTGAGTCTGTGAATTCCTACCAGTGAGAGTGGCTAATATTTCTCACACTTCCTACCAAGAAGGGTAAGGGTGTTATTAGAATTTAAATTAAAAAAACCCCCAAACCCTGAAACCTCCTGACACTGCAAGAGTCATAAATAAATAAATAAATGGGTAGCTTCTTTAGGCCTCAGATACACTTGATTATGGGTCAATCAGGATATATTCCCAGGAATCCAAGAGATGTTGGATTCATATTACTGAGGGCTTTTGATGTTACTGATCATAAGAAGGCCTTGGAACATTAATGGTGTACAAGCAGTGTTGGGCTCCCTTCCACATTTACATAGCCAGAAACTTCTGCATCAGTTGTGATATGTTCTAGGAAAGGCATTTAATCCAAGGCTTGAAAATTTATCCTGGTTGTGAAAAATGAAATTATTCATTGTTAAATCTAAAGTTTAAATGCACTGTACATGGACTGTGTATTACAGCTTGTATTTTCCATAAGTATTGATTTTTACTCTTACCAGGTAGGTATCTTGATTGTCTTAGATAGTACTGTTTTGCTGATGTGTTTGATCTTCCAGAATCGTTTCTCATAAGAACCTTATTTTCCCCTCCTGGCTGGATACAGCACGAAGCTTTTGGTTCTGGCAAACTGAAAAATCAAAATGTTCAAATGGTGAGACCAACAACTCCAGAATACCACAAGCTGACCCTAGCCTGAAAAGTACAGTGCTCTTCTCTCACTCTAATTTCATCAGTAGAATTTATTCCCACAATGCAATGGCTAAATCTCCTACCTCATGGGGATAACTATGGCAAAACTTAGCTCCAAACTTATACTAACTTAATTTCCTTTGTCAGTTATCTGATTCTTGTAAAACAGTTTCTTAATCAAATTTGTTTTCAAGAACTATATGGTTTTAGGTGCTTGTTGTAGTATTCAGTTTGAATATTACTGGTGCTATATCAACATCACAGCCACAGCTGGTCTGCTCATATAGCTCTTTTCATTCTCACAGAATTTTGGTGACTTAAATTTTAGCAGATTTGTCTTAATCAAACTCTAAGTTTCCTGGATGCTGTTTACTAAAAAAAAAAAAAAAAGAAAAAAAAAAAAAGAAAAAATATTTTATAATTATAGGACTTACCTAATAAGACATTCCTTGTTTTTCTTTTCTTTTAACAGTGCAATGCTAGGCTTCTTTGAACATGACATTCCAAACTCAGCATCCTCCAAGTCATCCCAGCTATCCACAGCCTTGATCATTGTCTGACCCCATCGTCTTCTGCAGGTTTTAGGACGTACTGCAGCATTCTGAGGGCCACTGGCTACTTGTTTCTATTTAAATAGGGGGAAAAAAAAAAAAAAGCTTAATTTCAATTCTAAACTGTTGTATTTTGTATCTAGTTCACTTCTTGACTATTGCTTAAGAACTTGGAGGGAGTTTTTCCCCTTGTATTGTGCCTATTTTGGTCATAGAATGATTCTAAGCACAAAACAATAATTCCAACAGGTATTTTGAGTGTAGCTCGTTCTGTCATCCTTAAGTTGCTCAAATCTATCCAGAGTGGTGAAATTAATGTTTTATTTGCAGATCCATTTCAGTGCTCAGCCTCTACTACTGGTATTTTGCTGAACTCATGTTCTCAACAGTGGTAGTGAATAAAAGACAAGAGAGAATTTAGTCCTTTCCTTAACATTCTCTTCCAAACACATTATTAGATTTTAAACTATTCTTTCACCTGACTGGAGTTTCATTTCCAGCACATTTTTAACACACTTTAAACTGTAGTTCAGAAAGCATAAGTGGAAAGCAAAATGAAAATGACAAATCAATGTCTCATACTCATCTTTCTTGTTAAATTCTTATAAGCTTAGGGATTGGATGAACTTTGTCAAGTATTTTCCTGCTTGAAGCAAGCAGAGTTCTTGTCCCTTTTCACTTCTTTATTGTCTATTCTCTATACTAACAATATTTTTGTGAATTGTTCCCCAAAGGTCAACAAACAGCTGTTATAACTGCATTACTGCAGAAGTTTGTCAGTAAAGACTGTTATAAATGAACGTACCTTGTTTTTACAAGCAACCTGTTCTTCTGATTGGCTGGAAAAATTCAGTAAGTGGCCAGTTATATCCTTAATTAGCCCCTAATTAAATCTCTATTTCCTCAAACTAAAAGTATGACAATTTTCAAGGGCTCACTTGGTTGAATAAAGTAAGAAATTTTAATAAATCCACCTAAATATTTATTGAGGATAACTTACTGGTGATGAGTTTTTATTGATAGCTGGAAAAAATGGCTGTGCCTGTGGCTGCTGCTGTTTTGGTACTTGCTGGTTAGCTGCATTCTGAGGCAACTGAATCTGCTGGAGAGGCTGGTGGTTAACCTTGGAGAGGGGCTGTGGCTGTGTTTTGTCAGGTACGTCAGGTGAAGACAGAGGTTCTGGCTTGGATAGAACTTCCAGCTTAGGTAAAGTTTGCTTTGGCTCTGTTGGCTGAACTGGTTTACTAGAAGTCTGCTTCTCTAGATACTGCGGAGGAGGTCCTAAAACTTGTCCAACTTGAAAGTAAGGGTACTTCAAAGCCTGGAGAAGATATAACATACTAATTTTACCTCAAAAAGTTGACTCTGGTAACTTTATCAAGGATCTAAGCAGGTTTCTGAAGCATTTGAGCGAGCTCTACAGCACAGATAGATGTCTAATGAGATCATATGTAAACAGTGTGTCTAAACAACACACTCTGCTACTCCTTCTGGGTAGGATCTTACTCTTTAGTTCTCAAAGACATGGTTTGCCTCAGCTGCAGCTGAGAACTGCTGCCTTTGTACGCATTGCCACATACCCACATTCAACTCTGGCTTTTGGCTGTGCATTACACAACTGCTGCAGCTGCTTCCTTGACAAAACACTCGGGCAAAAGGTGGTTATTTGCTTTCATAAAGCACCCTGCAGTATTCTGTGTAAATATATAGCACCAGACTACAGTTAGGTCTCAGTGACTCTAACAATAAATACATACGCTCGATAAAGTGGAGAGAAATGGTTGCTCCACTTGGTACCCTCTGCTTAACCACTTCTGGATTACTTACATTACATCCACCTAGGATAACTTGCAATATGTCCTTTTTCTTTCCCAGTTGCATTACCCTTTTATACCTTCTCAATACAACTGCACTAGGTAGGAATACTAAACCCCAATAAATCAGTAGAATGTAACCACCTTTGGTGCTTGAAATACATTTTTTAAAATTCAATTAGAGAAAAATTGTGACCTTTGTGACCACTTGGTACGTTCTTCACAAAATTCTTTGCCTATCACTCAGCCCCATTGACATTCCATCTCCAAGTAACAAGGATCCTTAGTTCTTCCATACTGCATTCCATTTGCAGCCTCACAAAAAGCAAAGCTTAATTTTCAACAACCCACTTTGTACGAATGGGAAAGGAAAAAGAAGGCAACAGAAGTGACTTACAGTTACAGTTCAGGAAGCTTGCAGCTCAGATTTTGTTTTTTCTCTGTACAGAGAAAGTTTTAGAATACACCACTACAGAGGACAACATTGCAGAAATAACTAAAGAGTTTATCATATCTGCTGAGAAAGGTTTAGAACTTTCTCTCCTCACTTCTCAGTCTCATTCCCACCAGAGTGTTCCGAACGAGGAGACATTTCTCTGCCCATCAATATTACAACAAACAATTGCTTTCTCTATCTACAATTAACTATGCAAGAAAACTATGTCTTATACTTAAATAATCCTGGTGCTCAGACCTGACTTGCTGTAGGTCTCTTCTTTGGATTCCAGTTCAGCATATCACTCATAAGCTGTATTGCTTCGTTGCTTGCATTTGGGATGAGAGTTTTTAGGCTTATGGGGACACATTGTGGGAAACGGAAATTCATGGCAGAAGCAAGGTGGTATCCTTCTGGCCAGTCACTCTGTTCCAAAGAAAGAAAAAAAGAGTGCCAAAAAATAACAAAGACTATTTATCTTTGAGGTATTAGATCAAGTTAATTTTATGCAGCCTGAGCCACGCCTGGTCTGTGCAGCTCCTTCCTATATAGCAGAAAACAGGCATTCCTATTTTCCATTATAATTATTACACCACCAGTGAATACAGCATCAGCCTCCAGTTGCTGTCCTCCTCAAGCTCTCCAGTAGGTAAAGGTGGAACCATCATTGTGGATACCCCACACAGACATATTCTGTCTGAAGGAGAAGAATGCAGCAGCAGCAGGGGCAGTACCAGACATCCCATCTACCACAGGAACCTCTCCTCTAGCCACAGAGCTTGTTACATTGCTACATTGGATTAAATTGGATTGATTTGATAGGATTTGGTCTTATACCATGTTAGTTATTACTCATCTTTTTACGTACAACAATTTCAGCTCTGTTAACACCAATGATGGTAATCAAAGAACTCAAATATAAGCCATGTCTGGTTAAAATAAGTCTCAAGACTTCAAGGGACTTCCTATTTTTTATTATTGTTTATTATTGTTTGAAAACTCAAGTCTAAAAATACTGCTCATACTACACGTTGTTTCTGAGGCACAGCTGTCATAGTAAACACCGGTTTACAAATCACAGCAATTTGCACTTAGTCCTCTAAACTCCTTTTTCACTTCCACAATGTGTCATTTGTAATGCTCCCCCCTCCTCTGACCTTTTACTCTCTGCTCTGTCCTGAGTTTGCACCTGTTTCTCAGTATGTTCTCTTGGATGTTTTCCCACCGCTTCAAGCTCTGTGTGTTCCCAGCTAAACTCAATCTATTTCTGTTTGAAGTCTTTTGTTTCTCACTTCTCTATTGATAACAGCTCCTTTGCTGGATGAGAATGATGCTATATTTCATATTTATATTTTATAAAACACTAATGAAATTGATATTTTTCTCTCACATCCTTCAGTCTTCCAGATCTAGAGATGCTGTGTTCAGTCAATTATTTCATGGCACCCATGAAGTACTGACAGACATCTGCCACCTCTTACCTTATTCTCCAAAATACAGTAGTATTATATGGTCTCTTTTTCAGTTTATTCAATATTTTGAAGGTAAGCTTATTCTTTTCTTGCATGTTCATAGACCTATTTGCTAAAAAACCTAACTAAATATAATCACATACATTTTTATATGTGCTACCTAAACCTTCCTTGTAATTTTAAATAGCATTTAGCCCACCCAGAAAATAATGGAAAACAATTATGTCCTCTCTCAAACACTGCACATCTTTTTCTTTTTATTGCTAATAATATTTATGACAGATCTGTGTTGGAGATCAAATGTGTCCTTTATGCTTTAAAAATAAGAAAAGTATAATCTGTCCTATTTGTGTGTGGTTTTTTTTGTTTGTTTGTTTTTTTTTTTACAAGCTCTGAATTCTGGGTGCCAGACTAGAAGAAATACACTTTGGGGAGAGAAAAGCAGATTGGCCGTGGCAAAATGAAATTTTAGGAGATTTCTGGTTTTCTTTCCAAGAGGCATAGCTTGAAATAACTAAATGAAACAATTTCATCTGCTTTCATCAGAGGAGAGCAAGGCTACACCTAATGGTGTGTTATACAACAAGATGCTAGTAAACAATAGAAGACTAGTGTTACATGCCTTAGTGGATGCCTAAAAGCATTGAGAAAACCTTAATTTTGCAGGAAAACTGCTAAAACAATAATTTATATGTATGTTCCAGAAGAGTGATTACATTCAATCATTCATAACTTTTTTTAAAAATTTATTTAAAAAAACCCAATTGTATGAGTTTTTCTAAGTCTTACCTTCTTTGGAGTCCCTAATACTTGGCAAATTTTGAAGATCTCATCTACTTCACTCGTGCCTGGGAAAAGAGGTCTTAGTGTGTATAGTTCAGCCATTATGCTGCCAACTGCCCACATATCAATAGGTGAGCTATAAATAGATGATCTTAGCAAAACTTCAGGAGCACGGTACCTGTGAGGATGGAAAGAAATAATAACTAATTACCTTTCCTTTACCATTTTAATTTAAGATAATGTATTTACTTCTTAATACACTTACCACCTGGTAGAAACATAATCTGTATAAGGTGGCTGAGATCTTAGTTCTCTGGCCAACCCAAAATCTGCTATTTTCACAAGCTCTGGTCCAATACAGAGAAGGTTTTCAGGCTTCATATCTCTATGAAAAAAGCCTATAGAAGACCAGACAGAAAGGAACAGCAAATTATCGTGTCATTGCTCGTAAAACAGCAACCTCTGAGTTATCCTAACTTACTTTGGGATGTTTTGGAAGAATATAGCTTTATTTTGCTTTGAATTCAACAGAAAAGGTTGGTAACCCTCCCCCCCAACAAGCACACACATTTTTCCCTCCAGTGATTATTACACAAAGTGTTTTTAAGTTAACAAATGTAAACTGTCACTAATTTGCTAAGGAAAATGAATTGGTTATTGCAACAATGTCAAAGAACAAACCAACTTCAGAATTAAATCTTTTGCAAAAACTACAACTGCTTTGTCAGTTTGGGATAACGGAAGCGTTTGTTTTCCACATGCAAAAACTGAAAACTACTGTAAGAAATTGGCTGAAATTATTACAGTGAAATGTAAATGTTCAAAGTTATTACACCCGTCATTCCTAAACAGTTATGGTCAGAATAAAATATTAATATTTTAATTTGGAAGTGGCAGTTTTTCTTAAATTCTAATTTTCTTATTTATTTCATGTAGAAATGAGGAAGGAAAAGATGATGTTAATAACCAGAGAACAGTACATGATCTTGACCAGAAATCCATGAAATAGCAATTTCTAGGTATTTGCTAATACCGAGTAGGACTCATTTGAGCTGATCAGGGTACATGAAAGCCAGAGATCACCAGAAGCATTGTTTCTTATTTCATTTTCAGCAAATATTTTATTGCCTTTGGCAAGTTTTAAGGATACCAATGTGATGCAAAGGATAAGTACAAAATAAGAGTGGAACAAGATAGTAAATTAGTACATTTTTTTTTTAAATGCAAAGGAGCTTAATACCAATATTTCAGAATGCAGTTTGCAGACAGTTATTAAAACGTGTGCATTCCAGGTTTTGTAAGCCCTGTGAAACTGTTGTGAGCACACTGCACCTCTTACTTCAACCGTGCTTGTAATTCCTAGAAAACTCCCAGCTCTTAAAATATTTAAATCCAGGTTGTATTTGATAAGGAGACTGAATTCCTTCGGGAATAAGTTATTGTCATACTTTTTCAGAAGTAAGGCATCTCAAGGTGGGAGAAACTGCCATCTGTAAATTATCAATGCTCCTTAAAGAGATCTTTTTGAGGAAACTGAAGTGAATTGTATAGCACAGCATGTGTTTCCTTTAGTTTGTTTATTCACCTGGTAACTAAGGTGGAAAAAGGTACTGGACAGTTTATGAACATCATCCAATGCTTTAGAAAAGAAAGTGGAAAATTTTGTTATAGGAAAGCAAAATGTAACTTAAAGTACAGTTTAAAAATGCACCATGCTTGAAATAGATAAATATTTTTTATCAGAGATAATTACCAGCCCTTGCTAGGTATTTTTATTCATGTTCTTATTGTGAATTATCTTGTTTTCTAAAAACATGCTACAAAGTTAAACTCTCATATAAAACCTACCGTGTTTATGGATAAAAGCTAGCCCTTGTAATATCTGATACATCATGTTTCTGATGACGGACTCAGGGAAAAACTTATTTCTGTGAAGAAAGAAGTTAACAAAAATAACGTTAATGCCTTCAGAACACGTTTCTTCATTTTGCACAACACATCATGAACAGATGAAAACAGAGCCAGCAAGTCTTGCACACACAGACAGATGCAACTGGCTCATCTCAGAATTTGCTTGCTGCCAGGCCTTTATTTCACTCACTGAGTGCTGCAGGGGGACTTCTCTGCAGTGAGGTTCACAATCCTCCCTCTCTCTCTGTAGAAGCCAGTTGGTCAGTAGTGTGCTTGAACATGGAACGCACAGTAATGTAGCAAGGAAGAGACTGCACAGGGCAGGTGTGTTACTCAGTGGTACCCTGAAGGAACCCTGCTTGAGAGCAGCGCTCCTCAGCTGTAGGGTTAACACTGTGCTGGTATCACCAGCAGCTCTCACAGGATGCAAACCCAAGAGCTTTGCACATTCGGAGATAAACATGACAATGTCTGAGGGAGGCACACATTAAAGGCAAAAGAATTCAGCAAAGAAAAACATTATTGAAAAGGCAGGTCCTGTTCCAAAGTCCACCTTGCAAGCCCGACACTGGACTGTTTGCCCAAGATTGCAACATCACAGAGTCCACAGATACGTCTGTCTTAGGAGCATTCATGCACATGCATGCAGGTGACCATCCCCACCTTAAGCCAAATCCATGAGAAAAAGCAAAACGAATAGTGTTTATCCAATCCTTCATACATTAAAGTGAAGGCTAGAAAGAAAAAAAAAAAGTATTTGGAATTTCTCTCATGTCTTTACACACCAAAGACATGCAAACTATCATGTTAACAACTGTACAAACTTATTTTCAAGAGCAACCTTGGATAAACAGATGCAGCAGCTCCTGTTCACATCACTGGTGCTGCAAGAAGAGCCAAACCCAGAAATTCCAAAGTATTGTTCAAGACAGCATAAGAATCAATAAATAAAGCATGATAGCAGGCTATTTGTTCTGCCAGAAAGATGTACCTGTCCTTCATTAACTGATAGAGATTCTCCTTCATGTATTCAAATACAAAGTAAAGGTGGTCATTTTCACGTATTACTTCTTTCAATTTTATTACATTGGCATGATTTAGCTTCTTCAGAGACTGTAAAAGAGGAAAATATGGCTTCAAATAACAGCGACCTCGATTCCTTATCAGAACTAAATTTTTAATGTTTCTAGCACAGAATTTACAAAACAAGTCCATCTGATAGTCTGTATTTATCTTGTCATCTCAGTTTCAAAGAATAAGAAGATAGCATTTCACATTAATTTCAAAATAAAAGCAGCAAGGATATTGACAGTAGTTTAAACCTTCTATTTCTAGGGATTACATCATAGCTGGGGTGAAGATTAACACAAAAACCTAATTCCCTACTATGAAAACCAGCTCTGAAGCTCTAACAGCTCTTGCTTAAGGAACTAAGAAAAAAAATAAATTGTTTTTGATGAAACTTTCATGGACAAGGATTTTCTTACAGTTGGTCTCTTTGGAGATACTGATTACATACCATGTCCAATAAACTAAACCTAAACCATGAATATCCAACTCTTTTGTTTGGGAGTTCTGCATATATAGACTATCAGATGTCCAAAACATGGGATGACTTGGAATTTAAGCCCATGATTTCAAGTGTAAGTCTATCATTTAACACTCCCAGTGCTTTCTACAAATGCCCCAAATACAGAATAGAAGGACTGGACACACACCTAGCAATCTATCAGTAAAATGAAGAGCTGAATGGCAAAACACAGAAACACACACACATCAATTTTCTTTATTTTCTCTCAAAGACAAGAGGCTTGGCTACGAGACACGGCCACTGCCTGAGGACAGTGGGCTAGTCCACAAAGCAGCAGGAGCTCTAGGAGTGGCAGTGGCCCACAGTTTTGTGCAGTCTGTCACCCCCCATTTAAAGAGTTCACAGAGTTGGGCCTTATCCTTGGACATTGTAGATGCCCTTTTCCTTCATGGAAGCCTAACCAGACACTTAAAAGGGTGGTGTGGTCGCAATTTTACCTTGACTTCTCGCAAATTCATACATTCATCCCATGAATAGAACTTTCTTTTCATTCTGAAAGACAAGTCCAAGGTAAAGTGTTTTCAGTGAACAGTACAGATGCTTCTAGAGGGAAAAAAAAAAAATCTAAACATGTTATTTTCCAAGGGTAGCACTAGCTGTATTTTGGACTCAATTTAAAACACTCAAGAATACCCTTCAGCAACATGATTAAAAACCAAACTTAGCTCTTAGAATTGCTAGAAATTTGTTTGATGATTAATCACCACAAATGTGTTTTTAGAGGAGTAGGTAGCCATAGACTCCATGATACTCCCAAGATATTGGTAAAAACATCAGGGTCACAAAATCCCTTTGTATCATTTAAATTGGGTTCTTAATAACAAGAAAGCACATAAACCATGGATATTTCAAACCAGAAACATCACCTCTTTGTGCTCAAGTTGTGCATTCCAGGAAAACAAGAAAAGGGTGTTATGGAAATCTGCAAAGTATCTTGAGTGCTTAACATTAGAATTAAGCATCTGACCTGATCAGTGATTTATTTAAACCTGTTCCAAGTTATAAAACCTCAACTAAAAATGGTTTTATTTTTTCAGGCAACACTTATGTGTAGATCCAACAGTCTCTAAAGGAATTGTTTATATAGAAATGTAACACATTTATTTGTAAGCCTTGGATAAATAAACCTGGATATGCAGTGTTGCTCAGATCTTGGGACGGGATTGTGAGTGTCTTGTTATTTGCTGTGTTTCTCTACAGTTCTAGTGCCTCTAGCAAAGAAATTTAAACACAAGATTTTCAATCAAAATAAACATATCTTGAACCAAAACTGTCCCCCCCCTCAAATGCCAAATTTAAAAATCATACAAAGGAATACTAGATCTTGGGAATAAAAAAAACTCTTCCCACAAAATGTTGTTCCATTTGCCTAAAGGTGATTAAAATAATGAACTGCAGATTTATTTTCTTTTTAGCTTAGATAATTAACAACTTAGGTAACAGTATTAGGAATATATGGGCAAACCTGAAATCTCAGAAAAATCTTAGAAGTCAGACAATTATATTGCAATTATCTTTCTGTAGTAAATCCAGAAATGGAGAAAAAAAATAAATCTCAGCAACATAGAATTTCTGGTATTTCAATTTAGACTTTACATCCTGCTTGCAATTCTGTACAAATACAAGGAGAACTTACCCACTCCTCCAGTACAATTTTTATAAGTAATAATCTTTCTAAGCAAGTTTGACAGCACCGATGGCTACACACAACAGAATTTTATCAGACCCAAGGAGATGGCCTTTATTTACCTGACCAGATTGTTATCTTGTCTTTATCCTTGCAGTAATAGCTGAAATTTAATGCAGTACCTGTAACAGCTTGGGGGGGTGTGTGTGTGTGTAAAGATATTTCAGACCTACCCATTAAGATGGCTATTCTTAGAGTTTATTTATATGGACTTCCTAATTAATCAACTGCACGTTTGGTTTTGCTTTTCCTTTTGTGTTAGCTAAGAACATTTTTAGAGGGAAGCACGTTCCAACTGAACAAAAGGAGCTTGTGATTTTATAAGCTGAGATAAATTGGTAACTTACACAAACTGATGTATCTATTGATCTATTAGCTGAAATTTGACTTGTAATCACCTTGTTTTTTTTTTTTTTTTAATTAAGATGTTTATGTTAATTTCTTCAAAAACAAAATTATTTTTTTTCTATTTGATCTAGATGGCAGAGAACGATAAGAAGTAAAAATCTTTAAGCTTTTGCTTAAAGTACCTTTCCTGAATTCAGATGTTACATACCTTTTGATAGCCACAAGCTCTCCTGACTCGTTGCTCTTCCCCATCAACACACTGCCATAGGTGCCATCACCTAGTTGCTTCATGATTGTGTAACGGTTCATTTTTTTTAAAGACCTGGATAGCCAACAGCTTATGAAATTCTAAATGTCTTGTGTTTTAATAAAGGATTCTATGCTCTTTGATTTCCTTAGAGAAATCTCCTTCCAGACTGTTGTACGTTGGTGAGTGTCTTCTCATAACAGAGCAGGATATTCATTCATTAGTGTCCTTCAAATTACAGCTACTTAGAGATCCGGATATAAAGTTTGAGAGACAGAAGAACATGGTCATTCTCACACAGATCCTTAAATAAAAAAGGGAAATATGTAATTTTACATTATTTAAGGAAAGAAACGCTCTACTATTTGTTTTTAATGGTAACAACCCCCAGATCTGTATGTGTTCTTTAAATAGAAACTTCAGTATAACTAGTTCCTTAAATCCTTCAGACCTCAGCAGGTCCTTTGCCTGCTCACCAAATTCCAGCATCATCTCTGCCTTTCACCTCTGCTGACTGAGGACACAAAATAAAGCCCAAATCAACCATCATCCACCATCCACCACTATCACAACAGGAGCTGCAGAATTCAGCATGCAACTCTGTTGTCCTTATCCTTATGCCAGAATTAGCTACGGGCTGTCCAGACAGAGTAAGGAACTCAAATTCAGCTGGTAACAAGCCTCAGGCCTGAGATTTACAGATCTGGTAAAATTCAGCTGTGAAATTAGAATCTTAGAATCACAGAAATGTAGAAACTGGCCTCTTACAAGGGTGAATACAACACTCTTGAGTAAAGGAGCCTGATGTGAAAAGGCAACATCCACCTGGCCAATACACCCATGTTCCTAAACTGTTATTACTTGAAATGCTGCTTCCTTGAAGAGGTTGTAAGATGCACCTTGCTACTCCCTGTTGCTTCTATTACTAAGGAGAAACCTTACATCAGCTTGTTGAGATACCAGTAACGAGTGACCTAGTGGACATCTCAATTTATAACCTTTGCACCATGCAACCTCTAGTTTGGCAGCAAAAAATATGAAGTTTTTAATCCATCCCCTCCAAAAGCCATTGCTACAGTAAAAGGTCATCTCTGGTTAATAGCATATTCTTTAACAAAGCTAACCCCAGATTTAACTAAAAGTAACAATCATGGCAAGTTATGACTGTGGTTTATATTGAACCCATATATTTAAGCCTATTGTTTTTCCTCAGAATTTAGCTTTGTATCTCATTCCCCAAAGCACCTCTATGTGCTCCAGTCTTTAAAACCTTGAATAATGCCATTTCTCCATCAAGATTATTTGTAAGCAGATAATCAAGGATTTATGACAAGATAAGATGAAAGTATCTTACAAGTTATCAATTGTTAGTTCTTTCTAAATATTAAAAAACCCTCAAACACAAAAATGTTTTGAAATTATTCTAATATACATTTTAGAACACAGGACCTGCATCTAAAGCATCAGCAATGATAAAATATGTCTGGGTATCTACAGGCACATTGAAGTGAAGTGAAATGTAACAGGATTTAGATCAATACAAACTTCAAGTTTTGACCTTTAACTTCTCTAATTTTGATGCCTAAATCCTATCAGCTTTCCAGGTCATTTTTGGTAGGTCAGCCACTTCTCCCAGTTTTGTATCATCAGCAAACTGGCTGAGGGTACAGTCTGTCCCTTCATCCAGGTCATTGATGAATATGGTGAACAAAACTGGTCTTGGGCACTTACAGTTAATAAAAAAGGCAAATAAGGGAATTCTTCTAGTGAGACGTGGCCAACCAAGAACCAAATCCAGTGAAAATAAAGGACTGCAGGCATCACAACGGACTCTAAACTCTTCTCCAACATTTTAGAGAATTCATCCTTGGTACAGAAGTATCTAAAAGAAACTGTTGGAGTTACGTGGTCAGCTAAACAGTCAACTTCATGCAGTAGCCCCTAAGAAATGCTGGAGGGTGACAGAGGTTTGCTGACCACGCAGCACAGCAGTGGATCCTGCAAGGCTCTGACCACCACCATCCACCCACCACTACTGGAATAAAAGAGGCTGCCAAGTGCTTGCGTTGATCAGCCTGGAGTGACATCAGGGTCAGGGGCTTCTGTCGCTCTTACTGAGGATTACAAGGCCTGATGAGTCAGAACATAAATGCTCTTAGAGATTCACATTTCACTACAACAGACTTTTGCACACTTTCTGCTTTGCACTACACACACTCAGCTGAAGTGTACATTTTTTTTCTCTGTGGTCTCTTATTTTTTCTTTCAGATTTGCAGGGTGGGTTTTTTTTGTTTTTTTTGGTTTTTTTTTTTAACTCTTGTACCAACCTGGGGAAAAGCAAAGGCTTAGTCTAGATTTTGTGTTTAACACAAGTGGCCTTTCTCATCCTAAAGCTTAGGAGATATTATTTCCTGCACAATATGAAGCTCTAAAAATGTACAATTATCACAACAAGCAGCTACCAAACTCAAAAGATAAATCCTACTGCAAACAACAGCTTGTTTTATACTCTTAATGACATACTGCCCATAATCTCTTCATGCAGGATTAAGGAAGAATTAAAGCAGGGGACAAATAGAGGACAAAATACATCAGACTGGAAGAATCTGGTAATTTGTGTCAATTTAGAGACTCTGAACACATGCAAAATAATTTCAGCAAATTTTCACTTTTATTATATTACTGGTGATTTATTTTAAGCACTAACAACAACTTTATTTTCAATGTCTGAATTACAATGCAAAATGTAACGAGTAACAGCAAATCATCTGCAGACCTACTGTACAAATATCAGGAGTGACCAGAAGTTCAGCATTTGCCTGCTAAAGAGGCTACTCTCAAATTAAAACACAAACTGGGACACCTGATCCTGACAGGACCTCCCACACAGATAAGCAAAACACAACCTAACTTCACCAACCTGTTTGCAGTAGCTGCTGAACTCACCATTCCCAGAGCACAGTTCTACTCTCAACCTCAAAAGCTCCCAGCATTGCACAGCACAGGATGGACCTGGACACAGAGTTTAAAAAAAAATAACACAAAAAATCCCAACAAACCATCAACCAAATTGTTGCTACAAGAACCTTCTTTCCAGTACCTGTATCTGACTAAAGCTGACAGTAATCAGGTCACCTGACAAGTGGATCCATTTCTGGAGATTAGCTACAAATCCACACATCAAAGACCAATGGTTATTTAAAAGCGTGACCGCTCAGCTGCAAGTGAGAAGTTAGTGACATTGACAGTAAATATTTGTACTTTCAAATAAACTGCCTTAATATTTTTTTTAATGTCTCCTCAAAAGTCTGATATGTTGTTTCACTTGTACTGGGCATTTAGGGTGGGGACATCACAAAGCAGGAACTCCAGTTTGCTGAAATATTTTAACAGAATTATTTTGGTTGGAATAGACCTTCAAGATCAAGTCCAACCATTAACCCAGCACTGCCAGGTCACCACTAAGCCAGGTCCCATGGCACTGCAGCTATACAGCCTCAATCCCTCCAGGGATGGGGACTCCACCACTGCCGTGGGCAGCCTGTTTTTACAGAAGAAATTTTTCCTCATGTCCAACCTATCATCCCCTGCACAACTTGATGCCATTTCCTCTTGTCCTGTCATTTGTCCCCTGGGAGCAGAGAATGGCCCCAACTGGCTTCAACCTCCTGTCAGGGAGCTGTTGAGAGCCAGGTCTCCCCTGAGCCTCCTTTGCTCCAGGCTCAACAAGCCCAGGTCCCTCAGCTGCTTCTCACCAGACCTGTGCTCCAGACCCTTCCCCAGCTTCCTTGCCCTTCACTGGCCACGCTCCAGCCCTCAATGTCCTCTTGGGAGTGAGGGGCCGCAAACTGACCCCAGGATTCAAGGTGCAGCCTCATCAGCGTCCAGTACAAGGGGACTTCCCTACTTCTCCTGGCCACCTTATTTCTGATACAAGCCCAGGCTGTCGGTGGCCTTCTTGGCCACCTGGGCACACTTGCCTGGACGTTGCTTCTCCACGCCTGCAAGGTTACCTCTTTCCATCCCTGTGAAACCTCTCCCACAATGCAACAACCAGTACAGCCAGTTTCAGGAGCATAATGTTTTCAGGGAGACCTGCTGTTGGACTTTCAAATCCCCAGCTTTAGGCAGTGTCCAGAAGGAACACAGATTATTCATCTTTCAACAGCTCTGCAGTTCTCTAGGTGTGAATAAACACCCATTTTCCACATCAATTTTAATTTCACCTGGCAATATCCAGTTGTCTCCCAGGAGCATTCAAGGGGAAGGGAAAGGGGAGCACAAGTCTCTTCTCAGTCAGGCTATGAAACCGCAAAGCTGCCTGGCCTGGAAGTTTCACCCGGGTCCTCATCAATAACAATTCACCTGTTCTCGTTAACCCTGCACCTTTCGGGCCACCGAGGCCAAAGCAGATGGGGTCCCCACCTCCCCATGCTGCACACCCACCCAAGCAGCGCTTTCCCTCCCGAGCCCAGCGCTACGACGCGGGACAGCTCCTCAAAACACCGTCGGAAGGCCATCGGTGACCCGGCCTGGGAGATGCCGACCCCCTGGACCGCTCCCGCCTAAACCGACAGCTCCTTCATCCCGGTGGGACCCCGGGGCTGCAGAGGACACGGACACCCTCTCGAGACGCCCAACCGCCCCCCTCCCGAGCGCGGCCGCCCCACTCACTGCGGCGCTGCGGGCGCTACCAGCCGGGCGGGTGTCACCGAGCCCCGACCCGCCCGCTCCCCGCCGCCAGGCCGCTCTTGCCTCGTCTCCGGGGCGACGGCGGGCGAGAGGGGCAGGGGGGAGGGAGGAGCCCGGGCTGGCCACGCCCTCACGAGCCGCGGTCACGCAACGCAGCAGCCTTAGCGGGCGGGAGGAGCCCCCCCAGAGGAGCGGGCGTGCGCGCGCGCACAGGGATGCGCGTGGGTACTGGGGTGTCCGTGTGCCCGTGGTGCAGTTGTGCCCAGGGGTGCGGGTGTGCCCAGGGTGCGGCCGTGCCCGATGTGCGGGTGTGCGGCCACCCAGAGGACACCGCAGACCGCGGTGCTCAGATGCTCTCCGGGCGGGGTTTCAGCCCAGCGCGGCTGGCAGGCGGTGAGTAAATATCAAAAAACGACCATAAACCAGGATCGGGGCCTGACGAGCCACGTCACAAGTGTCCTGAAGGTGGCACCCCAATACACGAGATAATGGTGAGAGTGTCTCGATTATCGTTGCTGTTGGTGGGAATTGTACCTTAAATAACCTCCCCCCAGCTAATACTGCTGATACTGATGTGGGGGAGGACACTTTGCTATATGTGTCCGAAACCAGATACATTTTTAGTATAAAAATCAGGTTTCATGAAGCTTCTCCTCGGTCCTTTTCACCCCCTTGTTTCTCCAGCGGTACAGTTAAAAAATAAAACACATATTTAGTGTCTGAAGTAGGGAATAATTTTGGCAGTGAAGTCTCATTTTAAGCTATGATGCTCGACATTAGTTTGAACTCTCTGGTTTTTAATGTTTTTGATAGCGAGGGGCAAGAAAAGGAGATCTTTTCAACACCTTAACTAGAAGTGATACCGTGGAGGGAAAGGCAGAAAATTGTTTTAGAAATTCAGATTTCTATCTGCTTCACCAAGCTGGCGGCTCAGGCTTGCTAAGCAAAAATGGGGAGGTGTCTTAATTACACCTTTTATTCCCCCCACCCCGGCCCCCATTCCTCATTAACTGGTGTGGTGACTTTGTGATGGGTTAGGCACCACTGACAGATGAATTGCTTCTGCCTCAAGTCAACTGGGTGGAACGGGGTCTATGGGAATTGGGTTTCTGGAATCCAAAGGATTTGACCACTCACACCCAGTTTTGCTGAAATGAAAGTACAAGAAAACAACATTCTATTTTCTGAAACAGAATATGCCCCATTTCCTTTGTTAAAATAAAAAGCATCAGAGGTGCCTACTGGGTAAAATGAAGCTCAAAGGTGAGACTTGGACGTGAGAAAGGAGATGGTACAGTCACCCGCATGGGCAGTATTCAGGCAGAGGTTCACCAGGAGTTGTCAGGATGTGTTTGAACACTACTCTGGGTGTCCATTTCTCATGTGGAAGTACCTCGCCAGTGGAAATGCTGTGGTGGTTGCCCTGTGATGTCCTCTCCCCACCCTTGTGTTTGTGCAATTTAAGGCCATTTCTTCTTGTCCTGTCACTTGTTCTTTGGGAGAAGAGACCGACCCCCACCTGGCTCCCATCTCCTTTCATGGGGTTGTTGAGAGCGAGGAGGTCTCCTACCACTTCAGTCTAAATTCTGTTAGCAGGACCTTGTGTCTGTCAGTTGTTGGTACTTTATGTAACGCTCCCCAACACTTCTCGTGCATGAAGGCTGAAAGGCTGTAGACAGAACTCACCGGTGTTCAAGCCAAACTGTGACATGGAGTGGAGCTGCAGGACAAGTGCTGCAACCCAGTCACTTAACACTTCATTTTGTCATGAAGACAGGAGAGAGGTGCTGTCCTGTGCTCTTGCTGTGAACCAAGAAACTGAAGGAAAGGCAACAGGCTGGAACAAAGACACCCAGGAACTGCTGCACTCTTTGTGAGCCTTACAAAAGGACCTCCAAGAACATCCTCATGCACCTGCTTCCCTGCTCATTTTACACACCACCACGAGCAGACCCGCTGCTAATTTCCTGTTGAAAGAACCTTCTTTGCTTGTGTCCCTTAAAGGTGTTGATGCTTTGCTCGAATGCCAGCCTAAGGACCTGAGACTGGCCTCTCCATCACAATGCCCTCACAAGTGCCAGCATGCACGTTGGAGCTGATAGGGGTTGTTATGTAAACTTCATTTCGTTTCTGTTTGAATGAGTTTGAGCCAAACGAGCAGTGTTTCTGTGCCATATTTACTTGCTCCTGTATCGTCCCACTGACCTCGGCGTTGCGCTTAGACTCTTGTGAGCTCATGGAGGTGTCCTGTTGAAATGCACCCTCCATTTTGCACAGTCCCGACTGTAGCACTACATAAGCTGTAACTGGTTCACCCTCCCTTTGCTTGTGACTGACAGGCAGATATTTACACCGCTAGAGCACCCAAGGCACTTATCCAGGCACAGGACACCACCATACACTGGTCTCATTACTCCTTAGGCAAAGGGGTTTTAACAGGCCTGGACTAACTTCACTCTGCGTGTTGGAACTACTCCAACATTAAATGTCCCACTTCTCCCCTTTTTATCTGCACCTGACTGTACTGAAAAGGGTGGGAATGACATAAAGTTTCCTAAGTACATCTTTGGTACTGCATTTTGCATCCTGCTAAACAGGGTCTCTCAGGAAACATGATCTACTTTTGTGTATGGGAGTAGCTAGGTTGTATTAGAATAGCTTCTACTGAAAAGACACCAAGAAAAACCCCAGAAATCCAGGAAAAATCCCACTACAGAAAAACCCGAGGAAAAAAAAGCCCCAGCACTCTCAGAAATCACATTGTACTCCATTGTATTGTTGGTGTCTACAGAGGGCCTCTATTTTCCACCCGCATTGCTCAGAGAAAAGCTTACATCTGTCTTTAAAGATGATAATCTGTACTCCAAAAGATGATCAACTACTTCAAGCTCACTAAGCCCAGAACAGCCAAGTTTCCACACACCTTATTTGTAGCATTTAGCATCTTGGAAAAGCCCAGGAGATAACCTGCTTTTGGAAGCAGGCTAAGCGAATTGCTCAGCCTCTCCCCAGAGGGTTTTGGCAGGACTGGGCAGACACGTAGGGCTGTGGAGTGGGGCAGCGTGCCAGGCTCTGTCCTCACAGTAGGAGATGGGACTACAAAATGCCCACGTGTAGTTGCCCCCATCAGACATGCAACGCACGGCTGCATTCATCAGGTACACAGTGGAAAAACCTTGTCTCACAGCCTTTTGTCTCTTGGAGGCCTCTGTTCAACACTTAGGCTTTTAAACTTTGCCATTAAGAGGTTGCTGTTTTGGTACAAAGGGGAGCCTGAGGCACGGGGACAGGTGGTACTTTAGCTCAGTAGGGCCCTTGTAGTCCATATGAAGCTGGAGCCACAGGTGGTCAAGGTTTGAAAGCACTTTTTTTCTGCTTCCCTCTCTGACTTTGCCATAACAACTAGAATTTGTTAGATGAAGATGTCTGCGGCAGTACAGGATGCGGGCTGGCAAGGGGCTCCTCTCAGGTGCTCGAGGCAGGGTCAGAGACTGCGCTTGAAGGGGATGATTAATGGAAGAGAAGCTGCTTACTCAGGGACAGAAGGCAGCACGTCTTTCTTCGGGATGCTGCTTCGCTCAAGAAACATGCTTTTAGTCAATCCCACAAGGAGGCTTTTAATTTTAGCTTTTTTGTTACAGCAGCTCACATTACATTTATATACTTTGGAGAGAAAAGTATGTACAGCACTAGACTTTATCCATCTGATCTTTTATCTGAGATTTTTTCCTAACATTTTTTTTTTCTAATGTATAGAACTCTTGTCCCAGACACTTGGCTATGAAAGGAAGCAAAGTGAAGAAAGACCACAACAACCTTTAGAGTGGTTTTATTTGTTCTAGTGCTACAGATGATGCCTTGAGGTAATTGCTCCAATAGCTTTTAACTGTGCTTGGATTTATTAGAAAAAAGTCCACACCCCAAAAATAACATCTTAACACAACTGGCTGCATTTTCTTAATGGATGTACAAAGTTCTGCTTAAAAGTCTGTTTAAGAGCATAGGATAATGATTTAAGCTTACAGCTACAATGGCAAGTTTGATACTGGGGATATAAACAGCATAAAACCCCCACAGTGCATCTGAATGTTTTAATACACTTAGAAGCTTGAGTTGTGTCCCTCTAACTCCTCTAAACCCCATATAAAACAGAGCTACTACTGCTTTGCTGCTGCTCCTTCCTGACTTAATGGAGAATTAGAATCACAGAATTCTTTGGGTGCAAGAGACCACCCAATGATGATCAAATTCAACTGTTAACCCAGCACTGCCAGGGCACCGTGTCCCTCAGCACCACATCTCCACAGCTTTGAAATCCGTCACGGGGACTCCACCACTGCTCTGGGCAGCCTGGGCCAGCCCCTGACAACCCTGGAGGGAAGAAATTTTTCCTCATACCCCAACTAAACCTCCCCTAGCACAACCTGATGCCATTTTCTCGTCATACTTCTTGTTACATAGGAGAAGAGACTGACCCCCACCTCACTACAACCTCCTTACAGGGACTTGTAAGGAGCAAGAAGGTCTCTTCGTGTCAGTTGCTTCATTCCCAGGAGAAGAGAGCTGTTGCAGGGAGTTACACTTGCAGAGAGAGTAATGAGTAGAGGTCTCTTGGAGGAAGGAGAAAGATCTAATGGAGATGCACTGCAGGAAGAGAAGCAGGGAAGGAGCAATCACCGCTGACCTGTACTGCTAAGCAGCAAGGACATTGCATTTTCAGGCAGGATGGAGTTGTATTCACAACTAAAGCAAATCTCTGCAGCAAAACCTGCGCGGTATTTGCCCGTCTGACCCCTTCAGACAAAAAGCAGTTTCACCACAAATGGTTTTCAGGACCATATACTTAACCCTGACAGCCATGCAGGGCCAGGCATGCTTGGTGGGGGGTCACCTAAGCTGCCTTGTCTCCAGGTCAAGTGTTGCAGGGGGTCAGTTCTCAGTGGCAGTGGGGCTATGCCTGGGCTTTTGTTTTTTGTGTAGGAAGGCTGGACATCTGGAACTCTTGATGCAGGGGATGGGAAAACAACATGTCAGCGTGTAGATTGTACATTTCTCATTTCAGAGAAACTTCACTGGTCTTTCCATTCATCAAATGGATCATGGCAGGCGAACGGACCATTCAGGTGAATTGTTTTGCAAGTTATCTTGCTTTCATTTTCTTTATTTCTTCATTTTCTGTCATTTCTTTCAGTTGACTATAATCTATGGCCACCTTCCTTCCTATTTTCTTCCCATTACCTGGCTAGCATTTTCTTTCTTACAGATGGAGTGTTTTCTTTCAAAGCTTGAGGCATCTGGCAGGAGCTGTGGCTGTAAGCGGGTCACACCCCCCATCAGAGGAGGCTGTTCAGTTCCAGAGGTGCCATGCCTCCACACTGCTTTCTCCCAGGCATGTTTGGGGCTCAGATCCTTGCACCATTTTAGAGATGAGGTGGGACTGGGCTGACATGGTGTGTGAAATATGCTTCACTCAGCTCCAGAAAGGCACTTTCGGGGGTTAAGCTGTTGTGGTTCTTCCTCACTTCTTCTCAAGTCACAAACCACTGGGCTTAGCATGCACATGGTCAGCATGAGAATGTGTTTTCCCATTTACATGTTTTTGCCATTTAGGCAACACTTAGTCAATATTCATCACTCTCAAACCTTAAGGTCTGGCCTTCATGCTCAGCATAGCTGTTCCCCAGCAGTGGTGGCCCGTACCGACAGGCCTCTGCAGCTTCTGCTGGTCTGGACTTTGTGGGGTCATGCTGATAGAGCAACGCTGACTTTAGCATCCCGTAGTCTTCCTGAATCTTCATCCCTGAATAGATAGTGCCCGAGACATTTTCTGCCACGTGGGTATAGCTCTGAAGATTTTTCATATCGCAGAGGGTGTCGCTGTATTTCAGCACAGGCGGCTTGTAGGCCTGGTAGGACACTTTGGTGGTGGTTGTGATGACCGTTTGCAGTGGTGGGGCTATGTGAGAGGAGCTGGGACCATACCTGCAGGGATAGTCCCCACTGCAGTAGGGGTGGTTAGTGCTTGTTGGCATCTGGCCATAGTCACTCCGGTCTCCGCTGCCCGTTTTCCCCCAAGCTGGTTTCAGACCGTAATGTCTGCCAGGGTTATCGAAGCTCTTATCATGGGAGGTCACAGCATTGTAGTGAGATCCATTCAGGCTGAGGGGGTCTGTGTCAATGGCAGGACTTGTCAGATCTTTGTAAAACGTTGGGTAAGTGCTGGAGTTTATAAAGGTAGGAACTCCAAACTCATAGCTGCATGGCTTGGGCACATAGATCCTTGGATTGGGGCACTTTGGGTATGGCAGCAGCTGGTCCTCCTGTAAGCTGGCTGGGTCGTAAGATGCTTTGTAGAGGTCGGTGCTTTGCAGTGAAGGGTAAGACTGGGCTGGAATTGAAAAATTGGTGTCTGCGGTCATACTGACCCTTTCTGGGCCATCCACACAGGGCAGATTCTGCAGGTTACTGGTGTAACCACTGCTGTCGTGGTACCTTCCTGCCTGATAAGGACAAGTAGATCTTTGAGATTCAGGAATCAATGCTTCCCGTACACACATTTATGTCTCAACATTTCTGCTATTGCTCATTTCAGCCCCAAATGAAGAGATGTTGTGTCATATAAAGCTTTATTTTGCCCTGGGGTCCCCAGTGAATGCTTACGACACCTTGTTAATGGATCAAAAAATCTTCACTTACAACACCCTTTTTAATTGACAAATAAGTTTGACTTACCTCTGAGTTTAAAGGTCTCTTTTTCTGGGAATGGTGAAAAGATGACATTTGCTTCTTAATTGCACTTCGTCTTGCCTCTGCCTCCAATTTACTCTCTGGCCTGGGGTGGTCATGGACTCCTTTAGCCTAAATTAGGATTAACAAAGAATTAGATGTGAACTGGAAGGGAATAAGAGAAGAAAAAAATGCAGTAAGTGGTACAAGAGCCAGCCACAGCATAGTCTGTGTTTTGGCACAAGAGAGGAGGAGGAAACAAAATAAGGAGGAATGAAATGTAAAAACAAATGAATAAAATCGTGATTTTTCAAGTAGATAGAAGGAAAAAGTGAGGAAGAAGTCAGTGAGGACTGCAGAGCTGATGAAGGAGCAAAGGTGTTACCTATGTTTGACATTCAGGAGTAGCTATTTAGAACCAAGGCGGGGGGGAGATATTATAAATTTAGTTGGTTGGTTTTCTGCAGTCCAGGATCTCAGTTTTGCTTTATAATAGCCACCACTGAAACAGTATAATAGGGCTTTAAAGAGGTTTAATGCCACCAGCTGACAAATATCATCTATTCTAAAAACCAAGAAATTTTCTCAAATAGGAATGAAAAGTATGTGCTGGAAAGCCATCCAAAGATCCTCTGCTATCAAAGCATCTGTGGATATGCAGATCTGTGTATCCAAAGTTACACTGATTCATGAAGAAATGATCTATTCTACACCTCCTTATCCATTCCCCTGAATGGACCTACAGATACTCACTAATATAAAGCAGGAGGCTTAAAATTGCTTTCTAAATGCTGTCCTTCCTCAAATAAAAATTTGCTTCTAAGTCAAGATTTATCAACTATTTTGATGGTAAAATTTTTCAGGTTTTGCTATTCTGTAACAGAATAGTTATAATAACAGTAATACAGGTGAGAACTTGGAAATGTGGCCGCATTGATCCCATTTAGTGACTGGAAAACAGACTTCACTGCACTATGGGTCAGGGAAAAAAATAAAATCATCTAGTAGAGAATGTAATCTCACAGAACAGAAGGTTTTTGTGAAATTTTTGTCCTAATCTTACTAAAAAAAGACCACATGGAGATGAAATTTCACCTTTTAGCTTTCTAAATTTCTTTTTTTTTTTTTTTCCTGGCAATTTTTAAAGTCCTCTTAAAATTCAAAGGTTATTTTCACACTAAGTAGCATTTCACATTTCAACTTGTGCAATTTAGGTAAGGCTTTTCTCTCCCCATTTGTTTATTTTAATAGGAAATAAACATTAGGTCTTTGGGAAGACTCAGTTGTCAGACACACCAGGGTGCAGGACAACATTTGTGTTCTTATTTGTGTACTGTAAACAGGAGAATTTTAGACACCATTAATGACGTCATTGTTAAAATTGACTAGAGTTAACTCAAATGTCACTTTTAAAAAGCCAGCCAAATGTTATTTGCTGTTGTTTGTGCTACAGAGGGTTTCAGGCACGGACCAAAACTCCACCGTGCTCAGTGTTACAAGACAAAGACATTAAAGGAAGAGAGGGAGGAAGAAATCTCTCTCCATATATATAATTTACGTAGAGGCAACGTAATCCATATGTGTGTGAACATATGTATGCATGCTTTTTACCTGGAAAAAGATTGCTTTGCCATCAAGCCTCCAGAAATTAGTGACCGGATAGCCACTGTGTCCTCGGCAAGGAATCAGCTCAAGGGCCGAGTTACAGTTTGGACAGGTTTTCTCTGTGAATAGAGATAAAGAAACTGCTGAAGACAGTGGTTAAAGGTGACAGTGCCATCTGAGAGTAAGCAGAGCTCAAGGGTGGTGTGATCAGCCTCCACTGAAATTCAGATTACAGGTTGAGGAAATGCAACAGACTACCAGGTATAACTGAACAGGATGAGCTAGAGCTGTGTACTTGATATAAATGCTAATAAGTTAACTAAGAGGGAGATTTAGACTGGAGAGAAGGAAGAAATTTTTTTACACTGAAAGTCCTGAGATACCTGCTCAGGTTGCCCAGAGAGGTGGTGGCTGCCCCATCCCTGGCACCATTGCAGGGGAGGTTGGCCAGGGCTCTGAGCACTCTGCTCTGGTTGCAGATGGCCCTGCTCCCTGCAGGGGGGGTTGCCCTAGATGACCTTGAAAGATCCCTTCCCCCCAAACCAGTCTATGATTTTTCTAATGCATAGACAAATAAAATTAAGTATTTTAGATCCCTTTCCCCTTAAGTATTTACAGACAGACATTGAGGAAATTTGGGAATAAAGGTATTCATCGCAGTCTTGGCAATTCTGCCTTAGTGTGCACGCAAGTAAGGGTGATCACAGTCTAGAAATAAAGCCCAACTGAAAGAAAAATGGTCCTTTGGGCACCCCAGCTCTCTTTGGGTGCCTCTCACTTTGTTGCTTCTGCCGAGCCTTGTCACATATGGCTGGGCGAAGCTGCAGCCGGGCTCCGCCGGGCAGCGCGCAGCTCCTGGCACACACCACCACCCCCAGGCAGGACTTCTTGAGGATCTGGCAGTTGTGGTTGTTGGTGTTGCGCATGGCCCAGCCGCTGAGGTGTCTCTGCGCGTTCTTCTCCTCGCTGGAGTAGATGAAGCGTACGTAGCCGTCGGGCCATTCCTGGAAGGTATCGAAGTGCTTGGGCTCCTGAGACAGGGCAAATGGGGGTGGGAGGGCAAAGGTAAGGAGGAGAACAAAAGAGTATGAGCAGGATATTGCAACCTGATGCTTTTGCCCTGTTATAAAATGTGTAATAGGGAAAATGGGCTTTTCCTATGACCACCCAAGCAGCTGAAAAAGAAGTACTGAAAAAAGAGCTTAGGCAGAAATATTTTGTGAAAGGCAGTCTGAACTTGTGTGTTTCAAAAGCTGGTACTCAGCACTGGTGACGCTGCACCTCAAATCCTGGGTTCAGTTTTGGCCCCTCACTCCCAGAAGGACACTGAGGGGCTGGAGGGTGGCCAGAGAAGGGCAATGGAGCTGGGGAAGGGGCTGGAGCACAAGCCTGGTGAGGAGCAGCTGAGGGACCTGGGGTTGTTCAGCCTGGAGAAAAGGATGCTTGGGGAGACCCTCTCACTCTCTACAGCTCACCTAAAGAAGGTTGGAGCCAGGAAAACTGGGTGAACTTAAAGATCTCTTCCAACCAAAACAATTCTATGATTCTAAAAGAAAGTCAGGATCCTTTCCCCTTCTGCATCACATTCCATAACAACACGGTCTGTTGTCACAGATACCGCTTTGCAGTGAGGTTCCCCAGACATAAGACACCAGCCTTGCTGCCAGAACTTACTGACTGGTCTACCATTGATGTGCCCAGATGGGACAGAAGCCAGGGGCCACCCTGCTCATACAATACTACTAAATTATCCTCAATGGGGAACCATGCATCTGCAAGCTGGAAACTAGAAATTTTAGCTAAGAAACAGTTTATTAAAGTGCATCTTATACAAGTTGAAGAAGCCTTCTGCCAAAATATAGATGTAAAAAAAATTTGGTATTACAAATATACTTCTAATATATTCAAAGTGGATCAGAGAAAGAATGATTCCATTTGGGATTTCACTGGCTTTCTGGAGCTACTTACTAAAACATAATTACCAGAATAAAAGAACGACTAAGATTTAAACTCCAAATGTTACAGTGCAAGTAAACAGTTCCTGCAACACACATTTAACATATGTATGTAGCACATGTGAACAATCTCCCGGTGAATACAGGTAAAGCACCAGCATTAAACCATCCTAAAACTGCATGGGCTCTGTAATATGAAAAAAAACCCTCCAAGGTGAAAAATTTTCTCAACTAAAAATGCATTTGGAGCTCACAACTAGAAAAAAAAGTGGAGTGCTCATCAATAACAAAATGTTACATCAAGAAATTAATAAAATATTTAGATAATTTGAATTATAGTAGCAAAAAAATAGTCCATCCAAGCTTCTTCAACATTTCTTTAAATGGGGAATAAGGGAGAAGGAAACCTGCTGAACAGCAGAGCTAAAGATTATTTTAGGAGTTCATAGACAGCCGACCAAAGTTTAGTGTCAAATCTGTATTTTTACTACAGGTCAGTTTGTAATGACTACTGCAGCCCACCCAGACCAAGGAACTAGAGTTGAAAAGCTGCAGGAGCAGTAAAACAACCTCAAAATGAAGATTTGCTCAGAGAAGAGGTTTTTCCCCAGAACCCCCAGCTGCCTGGCCTTGCATTAGAGCTGGCCAGGGGGGTTTTCTACCACACATTCCCCACCCCCCAACCCAGTACCTGTGGCAGATTGGGATCGTTGATATCCCAGGTGAGCTTCATCCCAGGGGGCAGAGACCAGCAGCAACTCCCGCTTTTTTATGCGGTCATGGTGGCCAAGTAGGGGGGGCACCCAGCTGGCCCCGCCTCCCCCAGTCCTCCTCTGCTGAGGTTACCTGGAGATAGGGGCAGCCAGGGGGTCTTGCTAGAATTCACCCCCCTCCCAGCACCAGCAACTGTGACCTCAGCAAATTTGAGCAGGGTCTGGAAGTGTCATCCAGCAATAGCATGGATCTCCCCTCCCTCATAGAATCATTTGGGTTAGAAATTACCTTTAAAATCATTAAGTCCAACCCAGCACTGCCAGGACACAACTAAACCACGTCCCTCAGTGCCACATCTCCCCAGCTTTTAAACCCCTCCAGAGATAGGGACTCCATTACTGCCTTGGACAGCCTGGGCCAATGCCTCACAACCTTTTTGGGGAATAAATGGTTCCCAACATCCAACCTAAACCTCCCCTGGTGCAAAGATGCTTTCAGTCTTTTTGGCCACCTATGAATAGTGCTGGCTCATAGTCACCCAGCTGTTAACTAACAGCCCCAGGTCCTTTTGCATCAGGCAGCTTTCCAACCCCTCTATCCCCAAGCCTGTAGCATTACAGGAGGTTGTTGTGACCCAATGGATCCAGGAGGTGCCCCTTTCTGCCCCTTATGTTACCATGTCCCTTCTTATTTTTAACTTTCAGCACAGCTCAGAGCCACCTGGAGCTTGAAATGCCTCAAGAGAGAATCAAAAGCACCACACAAATAAGCTCCTCTGCCTAAAGTGCACAGGTACAGTTATGCTTTAGACCTGGATGCAAACAAATTCGGTTTTATTAAGCACAATCTCCCTTCTGCTGTGCTTGGGGGCACAAGACTTGAGCCACAAAACTAGAGTCACTCCCCTCTTATACATCAGCATATTTTCACCTATTGTAGCTAGCAGGTAGCTTTTACTTTTATCACTTCCATTCATGAAAAATTAGTTAATAAGGTTTTTAGTAGAAAAACATTTACTTGTAACTGTCAGAAACACACACACACAGAAAGTATAATATTATAGAAACTGAATCATTGAACACCTGCTCAAGGCCTTCAAGCAGTTGTACCTGGTCCAGAGAATTTTCTTTTTTTTTTTTTCCCCCCTATTCATTCTACAAATTTACTGAACTTTATAAAGTAAAAAAGTTAAAAAAAAAAAAAACAAAAAAAAACCCAAAAAACAAAACAACCAACAGCAAAAGCACCTACTGTAACTTCTCCACCTGAAAACAGCCTTTCCTGAGCTCTTCTTTTGTAGCCCCCTGCTCAGATGGGGTGTCAAACACCATCACCTGGTGGTGTCTGTCTGGGGAGGGCTTTCCAGGTGCAGCTTTTTAGCGTGGGGTGAAACCTGGCTTGGTTTCACTTTTTTTTTTTTCTCCCTTCTCTTTAATGAGCGTTGGGGACAGAGTTGAGTTTGTTGAGGGAAGGAGTGTGTTTTGTGCGTTGGGAAGTGCTGGTGAGCATTTCTTTTCTCTCAGGTTGTGGGTGTACCTAGTGGTGGTTGTGGGGAGGAGGTGAAACAGCCCCAGCACCTTCCCCTGGGGTTGCCTCTCACTACGGAGCTCCAGCCCGGAGTACCCCCAACTGTTCCCCACTATGGCCCAGGTAAGTGCTGCTCTTGGGAACTGCTGAGGGACAGGGGGACACGTGGACAAACAACATGACACCCCCTGGGGGACACCTGTGGGGCTCTGCTCTGAGATCTTTGGTTTGGAAATGTGGGATGATGTTGAAACTTCTCTTAAAGAAGGCAAAAGAGTCTTTGGGGAGAGAATTGGTGAATAAATCACTTTTGGTTTGGGGCAGAAGAAATGTGGTAGGTTGTGTGTGTGTTGTGTTTTTTGGGTTTTTTGGGGGTTTTTTTTGGCTTTTTTTTTTCTTTGATTTTTTTTTTGTTTTGTTGGTTGGTTTTGTTTTTGTTTTTGTGTTTTGTTTTTTTTTTTTCCTGTATTTTTCTCTTCTTTTTCAAGGAAGAAAAAAGTGAAGAAAGGAGTAGAGAGGTGAATAGCATCATGGCAGCCAGAACAGAAGACTATGTAAATATATTTTAAATTTATCTGTAGTTTTATATAGACTTCTAAAAATGCTTTCTTAAATGAATTTGGTGTCATCTTGAGTTTTTAGTAATGTAATGTAACATAGGCACTACATCAGTGCCTTTAATTATTTCCCCCTTACTAACAAAAAGGTTAAGGTAATAGTTGTAGGTCATGGTAAGAATTCCAAACTGAGGGCACTAAAGAAGTTATTTATGTCTTTCTCTGCTCAGTTTCAAAGGTTTTATTGCAGAGACTAAGGTTGATGTTTCACTTTCAGATGTAACAGCATAACAAAAGTAGAAAAACAAACCAAGTAAAAACAAGCAAACAAAAAGCCCGTGACTCTTAAAAGAGTTACAAGTGTTTTCTCATCATTGGTGCTGATACAATTTAAATGCTGCCTTGTTTTCCTTGCTGGTTGTTTGCTTCCCCTCCCTCTGTAGCTCGAATCGCTTCTCACTGATGCTTTTAAGGGAAAGGGTTTTCAGAAAATAAATGAACTGCTTCAAGAGAGAGAAATAGAGCCTCCCCAGAAATACAGCAAAACTCTCCTGAACCACCTAGATAAAGCACTGAGAAAGGTAAGTAAGAGATTATTTAAGCTATTTTAACACCCAGCTCTATGGGTATCAGACTAATGAAGTACAGTGCTCTGTGTTTTCGTAGGAGATGGACAGGAATGAATTCCAGAACGTTTCGCTGCTGCTGAAATGTGTTCAGCTCTACTTTAAAAGTGATCTTCAAGAAGGGACAAGTTTGTTTGTTGAGCAAGGACTGGTAGAAAAGATGAGTATAATACTGTATCCAAGTTCCTAATGTGACTTAAGGTTGATTGAATTAGGTAAAGAACTCTAAGGAAGTGAGAACTAGAGAATGATGGCTTGTTGGTCACATAGAAATTATTTTTTTTTTAATATGTGGCATGAGCTGAGTGAGGAAAAAATGCTTTCTTTAATTGCATTCCTTGCAACTAACATCATGGCTTCACTTATTAACCTGGCTTAATGAGTTTGTATTTTGTTGTGGGTTTGTTTGGTTGGTTGGTTTTGTTTTGTGTGGTGGTGGTGTTTGTTGTTTTGCTTGTGTTTGTTTTTTTTTTTTTTTAAGCTGATAATGGAAGGAAAGGATGAGTTGATAAACTTGTGAAATAGGGAATTTTTTCAGTGCATTTGATACAATTTTATTAATAAATGGGTAAACATTTTTGGGTTTTATAACTCTTAAAATAGACACACCCTTTGTGAAGGTCCCTTTTTAGATAATAGTGAATCAGATGCATTTAATCTACATTTGCATGTTATCTTTTGGCACAATGGCATAATACTGATCTCAGCTGGTAATACTTGTAGTAGCAGAAACTCACCTGTGCCAAAAACCCACTAATATCTGGATCTGGCATCAGGATGGAACAATTAACACTTGCTGTCCATCAGCAGAGTTGTACCAAGGAGTCCCCAGTCCAAAATGTTGTAGTCCTGCCTTGTAATTATGTTTTTCAGGAATGCAGTTGTTCAATTTCCTATATGGAGAGATTATTAATAAAGCCTTTTTACAGTCTAAGCCCTGTAAGTCCAGTGAAGCATTTCTAGTTAGCCCTAGGTGTGTGATGCCATAGAATATATTTAAAATAGAAAGTATTAAATTAATGGCTTTGAAAAAAAGCTTGATGAGTTTTTAAAATATTATCTGACCGTTAGTGTCCTCTCCACACTTCCACGGGAGTTCCAATGCTGCTAGCAGCATGCATTGTGTCCAGGAGGTCCTGAGCACCATGAGTGGGGTGTTTTGAGCTGAGAAAGGAGGACAAAAGGTGGTGGTGGTGGGGGGTAGGTAAGTCCTGCTGAGTGCAGGTGAGGGTGGCACTTCTCATGTCCTCCTAGCGAGATTTGAGCTCCTTCATGTGTAGCTTTCTACAGAGTATGTGATTCTGAAGCTCAAGGACTAAAAAAAACACCTGTCTGTGTGTAAGGCTTCCTGCAGATATATTTAGCTGAAGGATTGATAACTATCCTTCCAAGGTTTTAATGGATTCTTTTAATCTTTACCTGGTATCTTGGTTTGAAAGAGCAAGAGCACTTGTGATTATCATCGACGCAAACGAGAATAAATTTTTGATGTTACTTCTTGAAGACTTCTTTGACACTGCATTGGTACGTACGTGCATGAAGGGGCACAGAAGGGTTGCCTTTATTGGATAAGAAAGCCATTGTCCACAGACAGTTTTCTGTTAAACAGTTAAAGTGTGTGTCATTCCCTGGGATGCAGCTCAGGTGGTGAGGATGGGCAATGCCCGGGGATGGTGTTAGACTGAGGTTTGACACAGCTGGGAGAAGCTGCACAGGGCTGCAGCATTTTCTTATTTTCTAACCCTAAGCCAGGTGTTTGTTTTGCAGGAAAATGTGCAAGAAGTTCTAATGCAGAACTTCTAAATAATCAAACTTCTTTAGAAGTTCTATTTTGTAAATAAAAGCTTTTGTGCTGAAACTTTTCTTTTTTAAACACCCACGTTACTGACACTGAGCTGCACCTTAGGTGCAAGCAAGTTTACCAAGGTGGTCCTGGTGATTTGTTCCTATGGTGCTTGAAACAGCTGATTTAGTTTTAAAGAATAATCTGAGCTGCTTACAATTCTCATTTAGGTTTCTATTTTAAATGTTCATAACTTTAAAGGTATTGGAAGCCTAGTGATACAGATTTGCAGTAGGGCAAATGTTTTCAGCTGTTCCTCCAGTCTCATTGTCTGTGGCTTACTGGAGCTGTGTCACTTTGTGCATCAGAAAACTTCTGAATACATATGACTCTTTTTAGGAGATTTGATTAAAAGATATATGGGCAAAATTTTCTTTGTTAACCATGTTGAAATTATATTAAATACTCTATAAATTACTGGTTTTGGTTAAAATCTGATTTCTTCCTGGTCCATTCTTTCCATGTGCTTTCACTATGGAAGACAAAATATTTTATTTGTATTGTGGGTTTTCTTTTTTTATTTTTAATTTTCCTCAAGGGACTTTAACACCCTCCAGATACCGTACTTTGATAAATAGCACTGTAGTGCGGCAACACAAAATGTGTTTTCACACAGCCCCATGTATGCAGTAGAAGTAACGAAGCGATGCCCCAGTGTGGGCTTTCCAGGGAACCTGAGGGTGCTGAGCTCTCGAGTGCTGCTGAAATCCCTGGGGGAAGTGGGTGCTTTGCTCTCTCTACCCTCCCTGCATTATGCCAACCTGTATGATCAGGGTGACCATGTGTGATATACCAGTATCATCAGGTGGCACTGCTCTCCCTGATGTGGGTGCACTCATGTTTTATGTTATTTAGCCCCTGCGAGTTGTGATGGTCGGGGCATAAACACGTTGGTGCTTTCAGTACTGCTCTTCTTGTGCTGTGTTAACAAAGGCTTCCTTTACTTTTTCCATCAGGTGATTTGCAGGTGCAGTCATGAAGGTCGGTAACTTTTTCTTTCCATTCCTCAATATCATAAATCTCAGTCTTGGGAGCGCATTTCTGAATTCTGCTTGAACTCTATCCCCTTTCTCTCCCCTCCCTACCTCCTCTTTGCAATCTTTTCTTTAAATCTGCCTGCTGATTTCTCTGCAGTTCATTTTCATTAACACATCAGAGCACAAAACCCTTCACTGTTTCTTTGCTTGTTTTGCTGGGGAAAATAAAAATCCAAACCATCTAGCTCTGGTATCTTGTTTAAATGGTCTGCATCATGTATTTCTCTTGGTCAGAAGCATCACTTACTCTGAAAGGAGTTCAGGCTAGATAGTCTGCTCTTGCACATTTATTCATGCTGGCTTCAGATGTCATTCCCTTGAAAGCAACCACCCCTGCAGAATAACATAATAATTCCCTCAGCCATCCTAACTAGGCAGGGGGATGCCTGGCTGTCATTCATTTCAACAGCAAGATTTTGTCTGTGGCTGCAGGGGAGCAGGTGCTTGCAGAAAGAGCAAATGTCTGTATGTCCAGACATCCAGGCTCACAAGTCACGGAAAAAAGAAGCATTACATTGTGGGCTGGGTAATTTAGGCTTATTTGTCCTTGTAGCTTGTTCTAGTGGGAACAAAGTGAGCACAAGCATCTTCTGGTTAATCCTCTAGTGGTTTGCTCTGACTTTTGACAAAGCTGTATATTACAGATTTATCTCCCATGGTTAGCAAGTAGCTTTTCCTTTCTGTACTTATTTAAACAGTTACTTTAACTGCTAAATTGGGTATCTGGAGGGTTTCTTTACAGAGAAGTTCCCAGTTCCTTTTTCTGTCTCTGATTAGATGGTTGGAAGTTTTGTTTTAAAAGAAATCCACAGCTGGGATATTTTTACACTTTCAACACAATATGCTGTAGTTGCTTCATCTCTTTCTTTTTATTTGCAGACCACCTCATTGCTAGGTGTAACATTTGGAATGGTTTTTCTAGGGAAGAAAGAGGTGGTGAATTTATTTTTACCTGTACTAGGGCATCTTGTGACAGAAGCAAGTATTTGCTGCTCTCTGCAGCAGGAGGTAAGACTCTTACTAGCAGAAGAAAATTAGAGGTATATATGTGCTCAATGATGTGGCATTAGATATAAAATGGGCAAAATGTCACCAAATTATTTCCCTTCCTTTTCTGCCCCTTCTGTGGGGGAAAGGCTTTGAGGACCCTCAACTCTATACTTGACAGTGTCTCACGGGAGGAGAGAAAGAAATTCCCTCTGTCTGAGGAGATGTGCTCACTCACGTAAGTGGCTTTCTCTCCACCTCCCGTAGCTAAACACTGTTGTCCCTGCAACCAGAGTTATTTCCACTTATTGCCTTGTGTTGTTTCAGGAAAGACCTTGCAAAAACTATACTGGAGGCTGGTGGTAAGAAGTATTTAGTGGTTATTCTTATGAAGCTGGGATTCTCTGGCTTTACTCATCTGCTTTTTTTTTTTTTTAATCATACATGACTTATAACTTAAATTACTTTGTTATCAAGAATTGATTCTGGGGGAGGAAAATCAGATAGTAGTTTAATCAAAAGTTGCTAGATTCAACAATGCAGAAGCTCTTTCCTGTTAGTATTAGTGATTTGCATTAACTAGTAAGAAAAGCTAAACCAGTGTATGCAGAAAGGTACATTTCTATTTAGATCCAACTTAATACATTATGATACAATCTAATACAAAATATATTTCTAATTAAGTACAGTCTAACTAGATCAGCTTTATGTATGTGCTTACAAAGTATGCTGGCTGTTAGTCTTTTAAAAATAAATTTTAGGGTGTTACTGTGGTGTGTGAAATGTAATTTAATCATAGTGAGTTAGCGATGGAGCTGAGGACACCCAGAGCTAACGCTAGTCTCTCACCCTCCACTGTTCTCCTGGATGGAGCTGGAGCTAGCTGAGGAACACCCCCCTGTAATATAGAAGTGTAAGAGTAGCAATGATACAACTCTGCTATGCTGCGGGGTGAGATTTATCTTGTGCTTATGTTTACCATGTAGATTATGACCTTCAGGTTGCCCTTTCAGAAGCACTTTGTAGGTTAATGACAAAAAAATGGAGGGATGACCTTGTTCACTACTGGTTTGAAGATAACTATCTTGCTGAAGCTTTCAAAGAGATCAAGGATAGAGAATTTGAGACGGTGAGGGTCCTTATTTTGAAAACAACATACCTGGCAAGTCTGTATAGGGGCTAGTTTTGGCTGAGTTCAGTCAAGATGTCCTTGTAAGAAGTTCCTACAAAACTGATTTTATAAATACACAAAATTATTTATGTGGATGGGGTTTCTTTTTCTTTTTTTCCTCCATTTGACAAATACAAGGTGACCTATTGTTAAAATAGCTCTTATTTGGGAGTTATTTTACTTCTAAAGCATAAATAAGTTTAATATTTGTGGTTTGGAAACTTACTGGTCATAAGTTGGGGTCCAACACTTTGTAGCAACTGGAGTGTTTCTTCCCTAGAAGATTCTTTGGCGTCATGCTGACTAGTTAAAGTTTATAACTGCAGTAGAGGCTGCACAGCCAGATGGAATAACTCTTTGCAAAGGAAATATGTAGCCTGATTAATTTTTTTTTAATAAGATGTCATTTGCCTTGAAGGACTGCAGAAAATTTCTTAACCAGCTAAATGAAAGGCTTGGGAATGAAAGAAGGTAAGCGGAGAACCAACAGAAAAAGCTGGTGCTGTAAGTAGTGCAGAGGAGGGAGAAAACTAGGATTGTAAATTGATTTGGTTTATCTTAAAAAAAATTAATAAAATTGTATCAAGTGTGGAAAATGAAGAAATAATTTATTAACTTTAATGGTGGGTCTTTTAAAAGTAAAATCAGTTAAGAAAATGTATCACCACTAAAATATTGTGTTCTCTAAGCTTCTCCAAGCTCAATTTACTTCTATGAATTCTTTTCTGAGCAATATTTATAACCAGTCTTAATGATTCTTATCTTGTGTAAAGTCAGACTCTGATGTTGAATGTATCATGTGGCATCTGCTCTTCTTCCAGAGTCTATTCATTTCCCTGCATAGCTGCTTATGCTGACATGAACGAGGTAATAGCCCTTGCCACTGTGACACCTTCCCTACAGCATTACCCCTCTTCAAATGGTACTTCTGTTGTGTATGGGGATTTTTTAATTTTCTTCCCCTTCCTGTTTTTATTGAAGAGCTTAATTCTCTGCAGTGTAAAGTGTAACCTTCTGTTCTGGTTGCTAAGTTTGCTTGTTTGTCACTTGGCTCCCAACTTACTGCTGCTGACTTTGCTGTTGTGTCAGCTGAATGAGAGAGGCAGTGCTTCTCTTCATGGTGATGATGGAAGAGCCATCTCTAAAAAGAAACGAGGGCAGGACAACTTTGAGTCCTCCAGGAGAGCTGTTCCCAGACAAGAAGATTAGCCTGATGCCTGTGTAGGAGAGGTCTAAGTTCTAGATCCTGCAGATTACTGCTCTTTCAGTTAATGTTTTTGTGGCACTGTTCCTGACAGTTGTATCAAATCAAACCAAGTAGGTGGATGCCAGTTCCACCACTTCTGCTTATTTCAAGTGCTCCAAAATACAGAAAACTTTCCTAAGACTCTTCCCTGCTGCAAAGATGCAAGATGCCTACTGCCTTTCCCTTGGCTGGTGTAGAGGCATGTCTGACCTTGTGGGGTATGGCTGGGTGATCAACTCCCAGGTTGATCCCAACTCTTATTTCTGTAAGATCCATGTATGTGTACACAAATACAAGGCACAACTTTTTCCAGTTTCATCTTGATAAAGAAAACTGAGCCAGTAGTTGTGGAGTTTATCTGGGAATGGCAGCACTGCTGTTGTGCTTCTTCAGGTGAAGAAGCCATCAGATGAGAAGCTGGAGGAGTTCTGGATCGACTTCAATATCGGCAGCCAGAGTGTAACTTTCTACGTGGACAGTAGTGAGGTAACAGCAAAGCCCACGTGGCCTCAGGTTAACCTAATGCAGCGGGTGCTCCCTCAGCCCTTCTGATGCAGTGGCTTTTGATTTTCAAAGGGTGCTCTCTGGGACTCTGTGAGGCTGCCGAGAGAAGCAGTCAGCAGTTACAGCCTGAAGGGTAAGGTTTTCCAGCCTGCACTATCCTCTTTTGCTGTGGGTCCACAAGACATGTAGAGCCAACCTAAAAATCTCACCATGACTGAAGAGTTCCTGTGCCTTCTCCTTCCCTCCCTGTTGTGCCCTTTGGTCACCTGGCACCAGCTCTGCTTGTTGTACTGTCTGTGGGCCTGTTTAGCACAATGACCTACCCTTCCTACCACAGGAGCACATGCTGAGGTGTCAGTTTATTGATGTGCTGGGTAACAGCATGATCATCTAGATCCAATAGGAAGGAAAGGGGTGAAGAGAGTAATTGGAAAGCATTGGCAAGGTGTAAAAGTGACTACTTAAACCCACAAAAAAACAACCTCCAAACACTTATTCAAATGTTTTTGGGGTGATAAACTGAATATCTTGCTCTAGAACAGATCTAACTATTTTTTTTTTTTCTATGCAGAGGATGATGGAAAAAAGGTTGTTAAAATTTATATGAAGCTTCCCACTACTCTGAACAAAATAGAAGCAACAAAAGTCAAAATATCTTTCAGTGCTGAGTTTGAAATCTTAAGTATACTTAAAAGAGTCCTGGGAGAAGAAAAAATGATGGTAAGCTTAGTATGAGGTGGGTGGGTTTTTTTCTTCTTTGTCCAGTGTTTATATCAAGTAAAAAACATTCAGTGAAGCTTTTTTGCCTCTTTTTTTATGTCTGTTTATTATATACCTGTCTTCACCTTGAGGATTTGGGACTCTCCATCTAGATGTTCTTAGCAAGGTCTGAAAGAGGGATTAGAGACTTTAAGAAAGAAGCTTCAGGGTGCCCAAATTTAAGGTTTAGAAGCTGGGAGATTAAACTGTTTTGTTCATCAATTCAGTGCAATACAGTTGGTTTTGCTGAGTTTCTGAAGCAGGAATTAAAGCCTATGGCATTTAATTGCATCACATGATGTATAACCAGTCTACATTAGCTCGAAGTGTAACATTGCACAGGATGAGCAAATTGTGACATGAAAACCTGGAGAAGGATTCTGCAAGATACAAGTCTTAGGCTGGCTTTGTAGATAGTTCTTCTAGACTGAGTGCTTTAAAACCTCAAGCTTTTTATAAACTAATGGAAAATGCAGAGGGTGTATGTAATTTTTATTAATTTATTTTTCTTAAATGTTAATATGGTCAATTTTTTATACTTGGGATTTATCCACAGCCAGAGGAACCCTTACATGACAGTAAATAGCCATGGTATAGTGGCTTTCATTTATCCTTGCAGGAGCTGAGATGTTTCCATATGAACTAGTGTCCAGTGATTTGCCAAATATTTGTTGCTGCTCATTGACAACTGTTAGTTATGTTTTTAAGTAGGTGACTTTACTAGGTCAAGGTTCTATTTTAAGGTCACTTTCATGTGAGATTAATTCACACCAACAGATGGATGTGGCTGAAGAGGAGTCTGTCCATGCTGGGAAGCAAGCCATGCAGAATGAAGCAGGTGACATGGTTTTTTTTTTTAACAATATTTTATGAAATTTAAGTTACTCAGTTTTAAAATTAGGATCTTCACTTCTTGCAGTTAACCACATGAAGGAAAAAAAAAAAAAAGTGCAACTCCCAAGCTCTGTCTTCTACTGTTTGTCTTGTGAGCTTGGTAACTGGTGTTTGTGGTGGAAGCTGAGTCCCTTTAGCCCAGGGAGTGGGGACAGGGCACCGTGGCCATGTGTTGCTGGGACTGTATGTGCAGGAGAAGTGCTGAAGGAGGCTGGAATCCATGCACTGACAGGTAGCCTGGCAAGGCACATCTCAGCTGCTGGCAGCCTCCTGACGTGTGAAGAGCTCTTCTCCTGCAGCTGTGGTGCAGTGGGATGCACGTGTCTGTCCTCCCTTGCTTGCCCCGTGCGTGGTTCCTGGTTTTGCTGAGCTCTGTGGGTGCCTGTGGGAGATTCCCACAGGAGGGGATGGTGGCATCTGTGTGCCCATGGAAGCACAGGTCCTTTGAGGGATCAGTGCTTGCACCTTGGCACTTAATGCGCTCTCCTCTGAACAGTGGGTCTGTGTGTGGTGGTACAGCCTCTACCGAGGCTTCCTCCAGGGAGGTAACTTCTGTTTCTTTCTGACAATGTGACATGATAGAGAAGGGTATGTTCTGGTCCCATTACCCCCCACAGAGTGGATGATGCTCTGGAGGTGTCTGGGGCTGTTCTGGAAGGGCATCTAGGGGAGCAGGAAAGCTCACCTGCAGCCCCTGTTTCTAGAGAGAGGGATGAGCTGCAAAAGGGGCTGCACTTCAGTTTCTAAAGTGATTGTTTCTTGTGTGGATTATTCCTTGGTATAATTTGCTCACCAGATCTTTCCAGGTCTTCTAAGACAACGAACTTACAGCTCTTTCTACTGCTACCTCCCCCCAGAATCTCAGAAAACAAATCACAATTTGAAGAGTCCTTAGGTTTAGGTAGTGTTCTTTCTTTTCTGTGCCTGTGTTAAAAGCAATTATGGTGGGGTGGCTTTTTTTTTATGTTCCTCTTAGTTACTGTGCATTTTGGGTTCCTCTGTGTGAATACCCAGAGCTACTTCCATTTCTAGATGTCCAAGACACTAACTTCATTAGTAATCCTTCCCATTTTCCTCCAGTTCCAACCCCTAATATGCTAGAATCAAAGTCCTCCAGTTCCTGGAGGTGTGGGTGAGGGAGAAGATCCTTCATCAGTGTCCACCACAAAGCACATGCAGAGGCTACAAGGGAGCACTACTATCGAAGCAATCGAGGAGCACAAAGGGCAGAAAGTAGTTCATCTGTAGTCAAACAATTTTTGTGGTGCCTGGTAGAGATTCAGTGGAGGGGAAATGGAAGTGATGGAAGATCCTGCTGGTCTGTTGCTTTAGTCGGAGTTCTGTGTTTTCCAGAGCCAAGACTTGAGGTAGCAATAGGATGATAAACATACATAACACAGTATGAGGGTCTTGGAAGAGGTAGGCTCAAGATGCTGCTTGTTTAGTATTGCAATTCTGCACTAAGTAACTTGGAGACGTTTGGTGTTTTTGTTCAATTAAACAAGATCTTGATGTGTTTGCACCTAACAAGTTGTGCTGCTAGTGCTTTTATACACATGTAAGAATGGAAAGGAAATGTGTGTGTGTTCAGTTCCCACAGTGACATTCTTGCCCCACTGCTGTTCTGCAGGGATGCCAGTGTCCACTGATTCCCAGGGCAGGAAAGAGCCTTCAAACTCTGAAAATACAGACTCTCTATTGGACAATTTAGCCTCTCTGCACAGCCAGCAGTTAACAGGCACTGTTCCAGTAAGTGTTTGGTAAACCAGTCCTCGTGCCCCTTTCCCCCCTCCTTCAGTCTGCCTTTGTTTATAGGTGTGGCTAAAACCTTCTTTCAGAGAAAACTAGTTTGTACCCAGATCCAACAAGATTTTCAAACTCCATCTTATACTGGTGAGAATTCACTTGTCTCCAGAGCTGCAATTTTGTCAAAACTGCTTTAAAAATAAGAGTGAGCAAAACTTCTTCTTTCTAAGGGGATGGTGGCCCAGGCTGCCCAGAAAGTTGTGGAGTCTCCTTCTCTGGAGAGATTCCAAACCCACCTGGATGTGGGGATCCTGGACAACCTGCTCTGGGTGACCCTGCTGGAGCAAGGGTTTGGACCAGATGATCTCCAGAGGTCCCTTCCACCCCCTGCCATTCTGTGAATGCTCTTCATGTAAAGCTCATAGCATCACTCACATGTGACCTAAAATGTCATGTGTGGCTAATGATGAAGCTGTCATCCAGCTGTTGCCACAGGCTAGCCCTGAAAAATCTGTTCTAAAAAAACCCAACTCAACATCAAGTAAACCACTTCTTTATTGGCCATATGAATGCTCATTCATGGTTTTGTGTCTCCAAGCAGAAAATGGTTAACTCTGGTGTGCCAGTGATTCCACTGAGCCAGCAGACGGAGGCGAAAGATGCTCAGCAAGGCTCAGGTCAGGCATGGCTCTCTTCAGTTCCTTTTAGTCCCCTACACTGAGGTGTCACCCAGGTGACACAGTGAAGGCTCTGCTTTTGTGGGCCTTAAAGCAAAAGCAGATCAAGTATTTAATAGTAGCTCCAGAAGGCTGAAGTTATAGTTTCCTTGCTTCCTTCAGCAAAAAAGTCCAAAACTCCATCTCCAAGGATGAAAGCGAAGCCTAGGTGAGTGTTTTGCAGACAATAAGTTGCAAGGTGGGATTTTTTTTTTTCTGATTTGGGTTCGTTTTCCCTCCACTGGGGTTTTAATGTGCACGATTTCAAGGATTATTCAATTGGCCATCACCAGATATGTAACTATTCATATGAGGGCCATGCCTTTTATGAAAGAGCACGTGAACTTTATTAATAACACCATGGTGAACTACTTTTATTCAGAGCATTTCAGGACAGCATTTCTTAGAGTCAAGCTGGACTTTTGTAGAGCTATTTGTTAGCTTTGTTCCCTTATAGACCTTTTAAACCGGTGGTTTGATACCCATTAGTCCTTCACAAACTGACTCTCTGGGCTTGAAATGAATGGCCCCTCAGCACTGCATTCCCCTCCTGTGCTCTCTTGTCCCCAGTGAGAAGCTCCTAGAAGAACCCATGGAGGAGTCAACAGCAAAGGTATGTTTGTCTTGAGGTCCACCTGAGTGAGAAGACACATGGGGCTGGGAAGAGGTGCTCTGATGGAGCTTCAGAAGAAAGCTAGGATGGGTTTCAACCATCATATTCCACGCTTGTTCTTGGGTTTGTTTCCATGTAGTAGTTCTAGATGACTCTTTTTTTTTGTTTGTGTTGTTTTGTTTTTTGTTGTTGTTTTTTTTTATTTTTTATTTTTTATTTTATTCTAGCTGGCAGTTCTAAGGTTTTATAACCATTGCCCACTGCACAATAGATTCAAAGCTTTTGAACTACTTCTTTCTGTATCTTCACACCCTTGGACCCCCAGTTTCAGATGTGGGAGTCCCATACTTTCTGGTAGGAAAGAACTGCAGAAAATAGAGATGGACAACTGTTGCAGTAGGAGGAAATGTTTCCTGCGACTCCTTATCTCTGCCTTTAGCAGGCTCTGGGATAAGAACATGACTTTGCATGTTGTGGTTTTAGTTCCTGCAATGCTTTTTTCTTTTTTCTTTTTTTTTTTCCCCAGAAGGATGTTACTTGGCAAAAGAGAAACAGAAGAACAAGGTCGGCCAAGCAGAAGACTGAAGTCAGGTATGACACACAAGCCCCACGTCCCTGCGGGGTCTGGTGTACCAGGTGATTTTAGACCATTTCTAGCACTAACAAGGGGAGGAAGCTCCCGTGGGGTGGGCTGCCTGAGCAGAACAGGCAGTATGACAAGCAGGAGGTTACAAGGGGCCAAAGTTGTCTCAGTGGGAACCTTTGAGTCCTCAAAGTGATAAAGACTCCAAGAGGCTACCTCTAAGCTGCCAAAAATGCTCTTCACCTCTGATACCATGTTGTCTCTTCCATTTGTGTGGGTTGTTTTTTTTCTCACCTAACTAATGCTCCCATCCTCCAGTGAACTGAGTTGCAGGTTTTCAGAAATACTTCAGGGTTTTTTTATTATCCTAGTTCTTTAGCATGGTGTGTCCTAGTGTTTCAGAATGGTCTCTCTCCCAGTTTATCCCCTTCCCTCATACCCATGCATTGGTGAGGGAGTTGGGGTGGTTCAGCCTGGAGAATAGAAGGCTCCTGGGAGACCTTCTGGTGACCTTTGAGCACTTTAAGGGGCCTGTCAGAAATCTGGGGATGGACTTCTGTTGGGACAGGACAAGGGGTGATGGATTAAATTAAAAGAGGGAGATTCAGACTGGAGAGAGGAAGGAATTGTTGGTGCTGAGGGTGGGGAGAGCCTGGCCCAGGCTGCCCAGAGAGGTGGTGGCTGCCCCATCCCTGGCCCC
>JANHGN010009917.1:0-22558 GCA_024605025.1 Megaceryle maxima
TGCCTTAAAGACTTCTCTCTTGAAGTATGTCCAGCCTTGCTGGACTCCTATATCCCTCAGCACATCCTCCCAAGGGATTTTGTCAATCAGTCTCCTGAACAGGTCAAAGCAGATACAAAGAAAGACAAACCTGCTAAATTTCTTCCTAACTTTCCTCTTCTTAGTGATACCCGATCCAGTAAAAAGGAGCTAGCTAGCAGTAGTAATACCTTGTTTTCATATAGTTCCTTTGTCCTTCAAAGTCAAAGGAAAAAAA
The DNA here is from genome assembly GCA_024605025.1 of Megaceryle maxima. Taxonomy (NCBI): domain Eukaryota; kingdom Metazoa; phylum Chordata; class Aves; order Coraciiformes; family Cerylidae; genus Megaceryle; species Megaceryle maxima. Next base: position 257 of record JANHGN010009917.1, read on the forward strand.
AAAAAAAAAAAAAGCAAAATGAAACTATTTGACCAAGGTCACTGAGAAGGCTACAGAAAAAGATTTCTGAGTCCCAGAGCATCACAAACTTTGGAGCAGAGATGGAAACCATCAGTTCAAAAGGAAGTATCAACCACTCAGTGAATTAACTTAAAGGGGAACGTCCACCACCTTCTCATGTAGATTTGTTATATCTCCTACCCTTTACAACACTAGATATTTTCATATACTTTCACCTTCATTCATTCCATCAAGAAATATGTAGTCTCAAAGACAAGAGGGATGGTGAAAATTATATGCTTGGAAAATTCATAAAGGGTCACCAAGCTCTTCAGAGCTCCTAGCAATAAGCACAGTGCTAAAGTAATATTTTGCAAGCAAAGCAAGAAGTAGAACTCCTTTTAGATTTGCTTTCCTACATTATTTGGAGTTATACCTCAACCTCTTTACCACTGAAAGCCTTTGTCTGGAACCATTTGGGACTATAATCAAAGTAAATGACAGTTTCAACTCAAAAGAAGTGTCTAATATAGTTCACGAGCTACTACAAGTAATACAATAAAAGTAGGCTTTTCAGTAGTTTGCAAGTCTGGTCTGGAATCTAAGACCAAAATTATTCTGAGGCTCTGTTACGGACTCCACTGGATTAAGCACCTGATTTTTCTATTTTTTTTTTTTCTCCCTCTTCCCTTTCTTTTTCTCTGTAGCTTGACTGTTTTTCACAGCAGAGACAGTCTCTTCTTTCCTGTACAACTCAACGGGACCTTGGAGTACATTTGGGATACCAGGCTTCATGACAGAAAATGATGAGTTTGATCACATCTGACATTTTTGACATTGTGGCCTTTGTTGTGTAGACATTCTTCCTGAACCCAGCTTTAATAATGCATTTAGGAAGAACTATCAAAGTTACCCATGTTTGTTCTGTCTGTTAATTCAAGTCAAGGCCATTAGCATTCAGCTAAGACCTTTTAAACACAGCACTAGGAAAATATACAGTACTGTGACTGGCAGGTGGAGGCAACCCATGCAGTTGCAAATTTTAACTGGTCCGACTCCCAACAGAAAGAATTTCATGTTTTTTTTTTTTTTTTTACACCCATAGAAGTTGAATGATTCATTGTGTCAGAGTCCTGCAATGCTATTCACAACATCAGATCCATTGCAAATCCTTCTTAAAAGGGCTGCTTTTTCTCAAGCTTGCTTATTCTTGCAAAATGCTGCTGGGGCCAATAAACTGCAGGTTGCTTTAAGTAGATACAACTGCTCTTGTGGGGGCCTCCTGCAAGTACACCAATGAGTACTGAATTTCACACCTCTGACATGAGTAATCCTTGGGAGTGCTTTACAATGCCTGACACTTATTTCCAGAAGAGGCACTTGTAGACAATTAACTTAAGTCGTGCAGTATTTCCAGATAACCCGACTACTTTAAAAGGTTCCAGATTAAGGTTGACTATTGAAAGCAGGAACAGGCAGTACTTGCAGTAGTTAGTTCATTCTGTTAGCAATTGCTTTTTCCATTAGATCTGTATCTCAAAGCCATACACTTAAAGACAAGATGACGAGTATATGTGTATACTTCATAGGTATACCTACATTTGTAAAGCTGGATTTTTCTTGGGTCCTCTCGGCAGCAGCCTAACCATCTGGTTTAGCAGAATACATGTTTTGCCTTTATTTTAGTGCTATGTTTCTATACCAGATTCCTACCAGACTTTAGCAAAATGAGGTCCTGTAACAGGAGAATTACCAGGGCTTATTCTCCTCTAGCATCAGTGCATACAGTAGTGTACATCAAAATACTGCTCCCATCAGGGGACTTAATACTTACATGCATTTGTGCAAATGACAGAAAGATCAAGCTCCCTATCTAGGAGTAGGAAGCTAGAATCCCAATCCCTTCCCAATGTGGAAGGTATCTTAGCCAGAGTGATAGCTTTTTCATCAGGAAATTCTCATGCTGTGAGAAAAACTCTGTAGATTGAGCAGCTAGGTCTAGTTACCCTGGAATAATCCTAATTTGCTCTTAAAAACAGTACTACCAGGAATAAATTAAGTGGTTTACACCCAACCTTTTGGTCCCTCTGCCTGTCCAGTCCTCCTCTCAACATCCTCATTCACCTCTAAAAAATGCTGATGTAGGTGACTGAAAAAACGATGTGCATAGCATGAGAAAAAAAAATAAGGCAACAAATGAATTAAAATAAGAAGCTAAAGATGTACATAGACAAGACAGCTGTGTAGTGTCAGTCTGAGGAACTGCCAGGGACAATAGGAATGACAGTCTCAGTACCTGAGGACACAGACATGAAGGAATAACGAAATACTTATTTTGGGTCACGTCTGCTAGTTGCTTATGTAACTGATCTTGCAACAAACAAGAAAGGCACTTTGAAGTAGAATTCCACATAGAAGAGATTGTAAAGATTGGCAGAATAATGGCATACCTATTTATTGCATCCCTTTTTGTCTTTGCTAACTGGTGTACTGTACAGAGCTGAATTTAATTTGGGTTACAGTAATACTAGCATTGATCTAATAGCATTAGATGTTCTAATTTTTTATAACTTTGTAGAGGGAAATAAAATTTCTGCAAGACCTGTGCGCCTTGCTTTCTCTAATGGTGGAAAACAGTGCAAAAGTGTTTTCCAGTTTTGCAGTTTTGTTTTCCAGAGAAACCAGGGCGCATCTGGGACCAAGCTGAATATTCAACATTCAGGATAATACAGCATCTCAGAAATGGGGGTAGTGAAGCATTCCTAAAGACAGCTGATAACAGGGCGACATATTTTTGAAATTAATTTATCCCTGATTTGTGCCAGTATAAACAAGATTTTTCTTACACTGTTAAGTCTGAAGACCTGCAGTCAAAAGATGTAAATGTCATGAAAACAGAGAAAACTTTCACTCTCAATTGAAGCTTATCTTGTGCTTCTTTCAGTTGTACCTAGGTAAATGAGTTTCTGTTTTCTGTGTTGATACTTAACCATCCATTAATTTCCATAGTTAACTGGAGATCTAAATGGGACAAAAATGTGTGGACGTTATTTTGGACTTGGTCACGGGGAGAATGTCTACTTGTGAATATGTTGAACATTTTGCAACCCAGACATCACGGTATCAGAGTCCCATAAACACAACTGTTTCATTGGGAAAATCATTAGGAGCAGCTGAGCATAATGGAAATGGAAGAAGCCAGGGGAAAAAGTGTGCTCTGGACATCTAGAAAATGATCTTTCACATTTTGTATAAGCATATCTTCTCGCTGTTCTTATAAAATAGATGTAGCTGTGTGTGTGCGCACACACTTCCCATCTAGATGAGCCTCTCAGGAAGTCTTTTTGTGTAATTATGCCTGAACATGTTTTTTCTGATATGTACTCAATGATGTTTAATGCCTTACACAATATGGTAGAGAAATACTACACAATTAAGTGACTCAGGTAGGTCTAGTGGCAGCCATTAAACACAGCCTATCAACTGAGAAAGTCCCTCAACTGGTAAGATAGAAAAGGAGAAAGATCATATTGTACATATTAATTTATTTAATTTTTATTTTTTAATTTGAGAGGGAAGGAATCAAAATTCTGCAAGACCTGTGTGTCTTGTTTTCTCTGATGATGGAAAACACTACAAAACCAATAGAAAAACCAGGGGGCACCTGGGACCAAGCTGAAGACTCAAGACATTCAGGACAATACAGTATCCCAGAAATGCGGGGTAGTGGGACATTCCTAAGTCCCTTGCCATGTTGTGATCAACTGCTCGCAAAAGTGCCCCAATGACTGACAACAGAAAGCAGCACTGCTTGTCAGGGGCATAGCTTTGACCCCGGCTCGTTTTGTGTACTTTTGTGTAATTTGCTTCTCCAGACCATAGTCCTCCTATCTTTGAACAAGAGTTAAAACTCTTCTCTGAAGGAGGTTGTGAGGAGTGGTTAAAGTTTGAATACTTTGAAGATGAGCTTCCATATGAAATGGAAGGGATTACTTTGAAAGCCTTCAGTCCAGCAGTTAGTCATGTGGCTTGGTTGATTTAACAACAGATATAATGTGACAGTAGCAATTGTTTTTAAAATCTTCTTGTCTCAAGATAAGAGCTAGAAAATTTCCACAGTTTCTCTGCCTTTGCTTTTCTAAGCAGCAATGGTTTCTAACAGTAGAAAAACTAGAATAAAATACAGAGGCAAAGTCAAACAGCACCAGGGATGAAACTGCAGGCGGGAAGACTGCTAAACTAGTCTATTTAGAGATGATACAACAACCTACTTCAGAATTTCTTGCTTTTTATGGATCTCTTTGGGCAAGGAAGCAGCTTCAGGAAGCAGCTTCATATTTTTTCAGAGATAAGATTTTCCTGATTGTGACCTTACCTTTCTCATACGGCTTTTTTTCTCCTTCAAGGTAGAATCATCTTTACTGTTCTTTTAAGTACCAACAATCTACTTGGCATGAGATGAGACATGCTGTCCTATGCAGCCAGGAATTTGCATAGGTAGACTACATAAATCATGTACAAAGTGCAATGAAATGCCTGCCCTGAGGGATGCCAGAATAAAGAGGTAAAGTGACCTTAGCCAGAATCAACATCAGAAATCAAATTTACAGTACTGCAAGCATGGTATGTCAAAAAGTATTTAAAGTAATAGGTCTTTCTTTTCTCTGTGTGTGTGTTGAAACCAGTAACCCCGTGTAAAAACACGAAATTTAAAATGGAGAAACGTGTGTTTTTAAAGAAATGTAGTACTTGATATCAGCTAGACTCCTGCATAATTCATAATCGTTCATTTTCACAAAATGACTCTTGTATCGTTTATAACTTCTGCATGAAACGCTTATCTGTGATTACAACTTAGTAACAGAGAAAGGAACAGTGACAAAAGAGGCAAAAGAAGGCATCTGAGTCAAGGATGTGGCTGTATGCTATCCCCTCAGTGTTGTTTGCTTAGTGAATAAGCACAGATGTAAGCTCAGAAACACCTCTAGTAGAAGATCTTCAAGGCGTGTCTTTGAGCACAGTTTGCAGCACAGTAAGGTTCCTTCCCTGCCAGTACTGCTCAAGAAGTGTGGGCTTCTTTTTTTTTTTTTTTTTTTTTTGGTGCAGGAGTTGCTGCATAAAAGCAAAAGGTGAAGTACTGCACAACCAACATCCCTGGGAGAGAAGAACAATCACCAGACTTAGATTTCTTTTGAAAATAGACCCCATTCAAACTGAAAACAACCAAACTTCAGAAATAAAGCTGTCAAGACTACTGGACTAACTGATGAACAGAAGCAGACTTCTAGTGACAAATGGATGTATGCATCTGCTCACAAACCTGAGGTTAAAGCTCCCTTGGATGACACGTCACCTGCAGATTGTGCACATCTACGGGGTATTTGACAATTACATTTTCCCTGGACAAAACAGGCCTGCCCACAGGTCTGGGTTTTTCCACCCCTGTGCTCAGCCTGATCTTTCCTCTGCCTTCTGTAAACATCTCCGGTAGGTCCTCATAGTTTTCCTTTAATCTTGAATGTTGTTGATATGTTTTATGGAATGTACCACATCTTATCACATGTCCTATCTCAAAGCAAGCACATTCATTTTGAATTAGGAATTATTTAAATCAAAATCACCCCAGCAGCTCTGCTCCAAAGTAATCAGAAGAAGAAAAAACAGCTGACAAAATGGAAACCTCAGTATGTTCTCTGAAATGAGTAGATGGGAAACAGATGTCATTGCTGAAAGTGAGAGGTTAACCTGACATAAATAACGATAGGACAGCGGTAGGGAGTCCAATCAAGGCTGAATCAATGCTCTCATCTTGCACAGCCTGACAAATCTTTCTTGCTATTTATGGCTTCATTTCTCCTCTGCTCTATGGGACTGCAGGTGGCAATTATGGGAGAATTGTCAGGCTTTTTTTCCCCCCTTTTTGTCACTGTCCAGCTTGTGAAACAAGCCTGAGGCAATGGAGTTTGTCGGCTCAGATTTAAACTTCATGTCAACAACTGCACAATGCAGGTTTTGCATTGCCTTTAACATGTATAATCCCTGTTAGTTCCTATAAAGGGCAAAAGATGTTTATACCCTTTTCAGACAAAAGACTAGTATCATCCAGAAATTTCATACTTGTGCCATAAGACTGAAGCTGTGATTTTACTGCCATGTAAAAATAAGAAAACTGAACACAGGCAAAGCTTTCTTCTATCTGTAAGAAAGTACTTTTGCCATCAGATCCTAAATGTGGTTGGTATTCACAATAGAAACCTAATAGAGCTTAAAATAATTTTATGAGATCATCTAGTTCATTTCTTCATTTATGGGAGATCACACAAGGCCTTGCCTGACACTATAATTCAAAAAAGCAAAGCACAAAAGACAAATTTTACCCAGAGATAAAAAGCCTTTTGGCATAAACGAATTTTTTTTTTGCCATATCAGGCCAGAGAACAAAACTATTTCCTCGACCCTGTTGAAGACAACTGGATTTAAACATCATCCTCAAGGCACTTCTTTCTTCTCTTCCTAGAAGGCATCTTCATGCTGTTTCCTAGTTCAGCCTCACTGGCCCACAGGGAAAATTGCTGTGATATTATTCAGATTTCAGAACATGCCAACACTTTTTCTGAACACAAAGACAGTCTCTGCACAGACTTTTCAGGAAGAAGTACGCAGACAGTGGTATCACTACATCATCTCCTGCCAGAGAAATACCATTACAGAGGGAAAAACCTATAACGCATCACTAGCAATTCAACATTTTTCCTGAATATTTCTGCATCCTTAGCAGAAATAGTCCTTTTAAAGTGTACGTGCTTGTGCACACTTCAGTGAACAGCAGTGAGCAGCAAAAGGTAAAAACTGTAAGACAACCTATTGAACGTGTTTGCAGGTGTCAGAATCACTTTACTTTCAGTTCTGTGTGGTGGCTCTGTCCACCATGGGTAAGTACAGGCTGTCAAAGATCTGTGGGAGCCTGGAAAAGACAGGAGTATGTGTATGTGTATATGTGTGCGTGTGTGTGTGCATGTGTAAGTGTTCACACGGAGGGTGTAGAAAGCAGGGGAAAGCACTCATGTCTCTGTCAGAAATGGAACCTGAATTTGGTGTGCAGGATCTGATTAAGACTCCTGTTATATGTATAGCACCATAGCTTTTCTGCTTGTAACTGCTTAGGAGGAAAGAGCATTTTCTAATTCCTCTCATCAACTGCCAAACTACAGCATCCTCCAGGAGCACATACCCTCCCATCCTTATTTTTGTTTGTCTAAAAATACACCCATGATCATCTGGGATGTAGCTGCAAAGCATAAATTAATGTATTTCCATAGCATCAAAGAGCAAGACACACACAACAGAAGGACAATCTGTATGCACTAGTTAGAGGCAGATGCTGCTCCAACCCCTTCCAATGGCTGGGTTGTCCCAGGCATCAGCAACTATTGTGGACATGTCTGTATGGGGTGGTTTTTACCAGGTGAAGGATGCATGCTTAAGAGGCAGATCAGATCTACATATAAAATACGAGCAAACCTTTTCTGGGAGCCAAAAACCAAAGAAAGATCCTTTGGTCTCTCCTTCTATACTAACTGCAAGTCATCTGGTTACAGAGCTTTAGCCTGCAGTACCACTCTGCACAATGGTGCAGTTGTATTCTGCACTGGGGATGCTATCGCAGGTTCAATGGACACTTTCTGTAATGATTACAGGTTATTTCTAAATCCTTTTTACCCCCCATACTTAAGTCCTCTGAATAGGAATACAAGGCTGGCACATTCTGAAAGTCAAGGCTTTTCACATAGCTCCTTCATCACTAAAATACTTAAATTTTTGATCATTATTTCTGACCTCTATTCACCATGAATCCCATGTCGTTACTTCCATAGTTTCTTTTCATGCCATCTCCGTTACTGAGCCCTACCTCCAATGCAGCAGATAATCTCCGTTTACATTTCTGCATAGTGCACAAATACTGACCCATTTCAATAACATGCTCCTCCCTCTTCCCCATCAAAAGTCTTGAATAAACTCTAGCTAGTGGGCCTCCCCATGTGCATAATTCAGTTGTGAAATGTTTTTTGTATAGAACTGCAAGTATGTAAGAATAAACTCTGTGATGTGTGCCTCCTTAGGTATATAGATCCCCATGATTCTTCTTTTTCCCAGATTTCCTTTGAAGTAACCTCCCATTAAATATCTTTGTTTTGCTGTTTTCAGGAATTCCCCATCCATTTACTTTCTGATTCTCATGCTAGACTGATTATGGAACACTATCTTTTTTTTTTCTGAAGGGAAAAACCCCACAACCTAAAGGCCTTGGAAGAAGTTTGTTTAATAGCATTTATACCCCTTCTACAAAACCTTATTTAAAAACAAGGCTAAACCAAAGCCGACTGAGGGACAAATGGAAGAATCATCTTTAAACTTCTCTGATTTTAACGATCAAACTGTGTTAGTGTCTGATGTTGCTGGAGTGTGGAAAAAAAGGAAGATCTAATTACAGTTTGAGGCAAGTGAGATACTTGTCACGGTTTAGGATGGCCCCTCAGACCTACAACAGATGCTCTCTGCTAACCCCCCTCCCTCCCCAAAGGGGAAGGGAAAGGGAATAAGGGAGAGAGACTTGGCGATTAGAAAAGGAAACTAGAACAGCTTTAATGAAAATGAAAATCACAATATTAAAAATGGAATATATACAAATATACACAAAACCAGTATCAAACCCAATCCCCTTGGTGGTAATTACGTCACTGTCTCCACTGGTGCTGTGGAGCAGGAATCAGGAAAGTCTCAGACTAGGCCCAGCAGCAGACGGGAGCTGTGTTCAGGAGCTGGATTCTGGTATCGGGTTCAGAAACACACAGATCAGGACTGAAAGCAGAACAGAGTCCTCCTTGGATGCTCCGAGGAAGAAAACAGAAGAGGACCCAAGACAAGCCGGCAAGGTGAGCCAAGAGGGGCAAGACCCTCCTGATCACTCAGCTTTATACCAAACATTATATATATGGGATGGAGTCCCTTGTTGATCAGTTTAGCATCACCTGTCCCATCCGCTCCTCCCTGCAGGTGAGACCTTTTACTTTCTGCACCCCTTAACGTGGTACAGAAGATCCAGCAGTGGCCTTGGTCTGCATATCAATCCTTGGTAGTAACTCTAAACACAGGGTGTTATCACTGCCAGCAGCAGACACTGTCTGTGCAAACAGGCTGCTAACTTCAGAAAGTTCTGTTAGTTAGAAGTACTGAACTGAAAAGTAAAATCACTGAACAGAATTAGTTTTGTTCTCACTCAAACCAGGACAACAGGTCGAAAGGTAAATGAGGGAAAATTGAGGGTAAGAAATGACACAACCAAAGAAAATAGAAATTAATTACTTGGGCTGAAAGGGAGGTGGGGATGGTGGAAAGCTAAGATGGTTGGAATGGTATCAGGGAGAAAACCTCAAAGTTCAGAGACATGTTTAAACATTTTTAGGCTTGCTGGAACCTAAACATCCAAACCCACTGAGTTATTATTCCAATAGAAGACATAGTCCCTGTGTAATTGCAAGTGACACGTGGAGACAATGTGACTTCCAAAAGTAATAGCTCTTGTAAACCATTTAATCTTTACTTTATTAAAGAGAGGAAAAAAAAAAATGTCTGTTAGAGAAGGTGAACTGTTGTAGATGGCATTTAAACATCATGAGCCTCATGGATGAGTAATGCGTATATTCAAGAACTGCTGCTGAATACAGTACAAAGGCTATTTCACACTTCTGTGACCTTTTTGATGAAGGAGATGCTATTTTACTTCTCAATAATGAGATTTCTTTAGTGCTTAGAAATTCAGTTTGAATTGGGAAAACCACAGGAGCCCTGATGGAAGGAGTTTGTACTAAAAGAATTATCCTTGCATTTTATAAGTGAAAGATCAATATTAAATTAGCTTTCACATTGAAAGAATGCTGCTGTTTCTATGTGAAGTCATAGCCTATGAAGGCTATCACTTCATGTCACACAAATCAATATCTTACCAACAATAAAGTCCCTGACAGCTTGAAAAGCAGCTTGAAAAAATTTCCAGATGATCCTTTGTTGTTTTATCTTTCCAGCGAAGAAGTGAAAGAAATGTACTTTATCCCAGTGAACTACAGTCAGATGGGAACAACGACTTAATTTCTGGCTCTGCAACTTCAGCCTCAACACAAACCAACATAACTGCCTGGAAGTATGAAATTATTTCAGTGGATCCCATTGAACATGGACTGACATCAGAAAATGCCAGCAGACACCCCATGGTACTTTTGTTAGCCACCTCAGTAGGAACAATCTCTTCTCCTGGCTTTCCTGAAGTACACAGGCAAAGTTACAGGGAGAAATGTGTGCTGTATCAGCACGTGCATTATCTTAATTTCCTGGTAGTTCTGTTGTACACTGGGCTTGAAAACAAGCTATAATTAAGGTACTAGTGAAAACATCACCTATTACTGCATGAATTTGAGGTCATTTGCTTTAGGGCATTTACAATTAACCTACCATGTTTCCCATCTGTAGTAGAGTAATTATTTTTTTGTTAATTCCTGGGGGTTTTGTGAATATTTAGTTCTAGAAGGACTGGGACAGACTGCATTCAACACACTCCTGATTCTGGCTTTTCAGAAAAAGTATGTTTGTTCTTCCCATTTCCCTAAAAAATGTATAAAATATATATTTTTAAGAACGAATTTCTTTAGAAGTACCTTGGATGACTTTGTACAGTGGGCTTTAGGAATTCGTGGAGGTGACAACCTTGGCACTGTCTTGGGTGCCGCCTGCCCATCTTTGCTCACCTCTCAGCATGCACTTGTGGAGACAAGGATAACACCAAAGCCTGGGCAAACCAGGCAGCACAGCAGCTGCACCAGCAGAAGTGAGGAATGGGCAGCAATGCTGAGCTGCTGTCTCCGTTTCACAGGACATTATTTCTTATAAATTATATCAGCATGAGTATTGACTAAGGGAGTCTGTGCCCACCTGAACCACAGTGGGAACCTGTTCAGAACAAGGCACAGAAGCCAGCCACCCCAGGGGATAATGTTCCCTGACACACCATTACATCACTGACAGCCAGGTCCTAGATGGGTGCCACTAAAATGTTTACAAATACATTTTAATTTCAATCTCTGTTAAACTCTTTTGAATATTTCATGAAGGAAGCTGAAAAGTTTGAATTCTGTCTCAAAAGCAACATTCACTTCTGACTTTCTCTCTAACAGCTATTATGGTGGACTCCTGAAACAGGAGAGCTCCTGACAGCTTGAATTACCTGCCAGGTTTGTAAAATCATAAGCCTGAGCAGTTAACAAGTGCTGAAGAGCTCCTGGACATGCATCTAAAGGTTATGTTTAATAGGGGATTTGGCTTGGTAGGCCTAATCAGGAATGAAGTTAAACCAGAGCTTAATTCTTAGGAAATTCAACCATTTTGGGTGATGCTTTGTGTGACAAACTAATGACTGCATGCAGGTTTGGAATTTGATCTCGTGACTATCATGCAGAGCTGTCCCAGGAATGAGAAATGAATGCCCAAAGTGAGAAAGAACATAAGCCTGCAAAGTCTGGGCCAAGATCCATAGGAATGGTGCGTGCTGGTTGCCCTGACATAAGCATGCAGCTTCCAAGGAACTGCTCTTGGGTACCCCAAGGACAACCTCTCTATTGGAGACAAAGTGCAGGTCACCTTGTCCGGAGGCACCTCACAGTTTAGGCTGTGCCATGTCTCTGTAAAAAAAGCTCTGAAGAAAGGCAGGATCTGTCTGCCTCCACCTGGGGAACTACTGCAAGCTCAGGGATTTTTGCACTGCCTGGAGTATGTGTGTGTGCTTCGAGGCAAGGCTAATTAGTCTATGCAGAGAATCATGTTAATTTAGCTGTGCTGCTTTGTGACCTCCACCCAGCATGGGATCCAGGCACAGATCCTAATTCAGGGCTTTGCAAGATGAATAATGGCACTGAATTAAAACTATTTTACATCTATGCATTTAGCACTGATAGATACAGATCTGTTTGCACTGAGAAAAACTTGGACTCTTACATTTCTGCTTATTGCAGACATTATTCAAGACTTAGTACTTGCCTACTTTGGATTGCAGCTCCAACTGCAGTAATCAACTAAGAAACACCTGAAAAGACCTTCCATTTCTGAAGAAACAATCTCAGAGAAAAGCAGTGGACATAAAAATTCTACAGAACTATCATCCACAGAATCTTGCCTAGCAAAAAGAAGTAACCTTAATTAGTAAGTTTAAGCCACAAATCCAACACTTGATTTCCCATTATATGACCTTTAATAGCTTCAAAATATCGGTGTCAAGAGAAAAATTCAAAGCTGGCACTTTCATGAATCTCAGAGGAGAAGATTTGAAAATGCCATGAGTCTTGTGTCACTTGCTCCCTACACATTGCTCCAGCAAAGCTCTTGAGTAATCTCATCAGTCTTCTCTCATGTCATCCTTCCACTGGTGGAAACCCTCGTCTTTAAGGTACTACTGATGAAAGCAATGTAAATGAACATTCAGCAAGACCCAAGGGCCTATTCCAGGATGACATGCTACTAAAGAATACCTATTCACTGTTGAAGAATGCCTTCCAAGAGGGGCCTGGTTGGAAGTGGGCAGGAAAAGGAGGCTCAGTGATGATCACTTATACTGCCTCTTTATTAATACTGTATATGAATCAGCATATATGAATAAGCTGCTGCTCACAGTCTGCTTACCATGCCTCTGGACACCTACTGAAGAAATGTCACAACAAATTGTATGCACATGAAGGACAGTGTTGAAAATTATTTGCTCCTGCAAAGGAGGCTCAGGGACAAAGCTACACGTAGAGATCAGACAGATCATCACTATGAATTTGAGCTTTCTAAGTGAATTGAGGTTTCTAAGAACAAATATAACCCAAGCAAGTATATGCTCTGGGGTGCATAAAGAAGAGTGTGTCCAGAAGGTGAAGGGAGGTTCTCCTCCCCCTCTACTCTGCCCTAGTGAGAGTCCAATGGAGAGCTTGTGTCAAATTCCAGTAGTAAAATGGTGAGTTCATTTAGGGCATAATCCATTCTTCCATGCTCCTGCAGGTTTTGAAGAAACTCCTTGGGACTCCTGATCTGAAAGTATGTTTTACCCCAGTCCGTTTGGATGCCTCTATGACTGACTGACAGACATTCTATGAGTGACTTCAGCACTAACCATAAATAAATCAGATTTTTAATTTTCCTTCTATAAGGAAAAAAAGGAAATACTTGCATGTGTTAAGGATAAATTAACTCTAAATGACTTGAGTTCCAAATGTTAATGATCTTGGAATCTGGTGACACTGGAAAGGCACTCCAGTAAAGGCAAACCTGGAAAATCAGCTATCTGGCAGCAACAGTGGGGTTGGAAAATCTGTACAAAAAGCAAAACAACTAAAATGTAGAATATGAATCACATAACAGGGTTCATTTCAGAGACCTTCTGGATACCACATGGACAGTTAGTGATTTTTAGCTCTGTCTGGTACAGTATTTCTCTTCTAAATTTCTGCTTTAAAGTTCTAAATACCAGCTGGAGAGATAGATGTGACCAGAACAGTAATCTATAGGAAAAATACTCGACTACTAATAACCTTCAAAGAATGTTCCAGAACACACACAAAACCGCAATTACATAGAGAGGAAGGAAACTGAAGTCCTATCAGTCAGGTGTAGGTTAGATGGAACAGCAGATGCCATGAATTTTATGTTTCTTTTGAAAACCCTCATGTGTGAGGAGCTAGGAAATATAATTGCTTTCCCTCTTAGCATTTTACAGGTTTTTAGAAATGCCCCTGATAGAATGCTGTGACCAAGCAAAGAAGGCAATGTCTGAAAGTGCTAAATACTAAATGTTTCTTTCCCAAGTGAAATACTGCCAGCATCCCTTGCTCACATGCCTCTTCTTAGTCCCATAAAATATTTACCTGTCAAATAAAAATGTTGCTTTTGCTTGACTTTATTGTACTGATACAGTCAGAAAGACAGGGCAACACCCTTTACATGCACTATGGATATGTCAAAGGAACATGATTCAGGTTGCAAAGTGATTAATTTCTTTGGTGTTCATGCACGACAACACCGCTTTTAATCCCACGACCAGATAACATGTTTTAAGACTGTGTTTGGTTTATTTGGTACAACAGCAAGTGATACTCAATGAACAGATGCTCAATCTTTAATTTTATTCTTATGATGCAGTCTGGATTGGAAAAGACCTTTAAAATCATGGAGTCCAACCGTTAACCCTAGTCTACCAAGTCCACCACTAAGCCATATCCCCAAGCAACACATCTATACAGCTTTTAAACACATCCTGGGATAGTGACTCAACCGCGTCCCTGGGCAGCCTGGTCCAGTACCTGACAACCCTTGCAGTGAAAATTTTTTTACTAACATCCAGTTTAAGCCTCCTCTGGTGCAGCTTCAGTTCAATCACTAGTTACTTGTGAGAAGAGACCAGCATCTGCCTCTCTACAGCATCCTTTCAGGTAGTTGTAGAGAAAGATAAGGTGTCCCCTCAGCAATGCTTGGTGCAAGCTTTTTTTCACTGAAAGGGAATTCAGACTTTGTTCTGAAAACAGAAATACTGGCTAAGCCATACTGGCTAACCAGACAGCCTCACTTCAATCCCTGGAAAGGTGATGGAACAGCTCATTCTGGGTGTCATCTCTAAGGATATGAGGAAAAGAAAGTTACTGGGAGGGGTCAATATGGATTCAACTAGCTGGGTAGATGAAGGGAGAACAGTAGATGTTGTCTACCTTCACTTTAGCAAGGTTTTTAACGTTTCTCATAACATCCTGATAGGTAAGCTTAGGAAGTATGGGTAAGATGAGTGGACAGTGAGATGGACTGAGAACTAGCTGAATGACAGAGCTCAGAAGGTTGTGATCTGTGGTGTAGAGTTTAACTGGAGGTCCATAACAAGTAGTGTTCCCCAGGGGTCAGTACTGGGTCCAGTCTTGTTCAACATATTCATCAATAACCTGGATGAAGGATCAGTTTGTACCTTAAGCAAGTTTGCTGATGATACAGAACTGTGAGGAGTGGCTGATACACCACAAGGTTGTGCTGCCATTCAGTGAGACCTGGACAGGCTGGAGAGTTGGGCAGATAGGAACCTAATAAAGTTCAACATGGGCAAGTGTAGAGTCCTGCACCTGGGGAGGAATAAATTAATGCACCAGTACAGGTTAGGGGTTGACCTGCTGGAAAGCATCTCTGTGGAGAAGGACCTGGGAGTCCTGGTGGACAACAAGTTAATCATGAGCCAGAGCAGTGTGCCCTTCCATCCAAGAAGACCAGTGGTATCCTGGTATGCATTAAGATGAATGTGATCAGCAGGTCGAGGGAGGTTCTCCTCCCTCTCTACTCTGGCTTAGTGAGGCCATATCTGGAGTACTGTGTCTAATTCTGACCTCCCCAGTTCAAGAAAGAAAAGGAACTACTGGACAAGGAACAATGGTCACAAACTGGAACACAAGAAGTTCCATCTCAACATCAGGAAAAACTTTACTATGAGAGTGACAGATCCTGGAACAAGCTGCCCAGAGAGATTGTGGAGTTTCATTCTCTGGAGACTTTCAAAACCTGCCTGGACATGTTCCTGTGCAACTTGCTCGAGGTAAATCCACTTTGGAAGGGGGAATGGACTAGATAATCTCTAGAAGTCCCTTCCAATTCCAATCATTCTGTGATTCTGTGATTTCTTCCTGGGCATACTGGATCAGTATTCTGTATTGTCAGTATATAATAATATACTGATAATACAGTATATTATTACTGAATACTGATATACAGTATTCAGTATTATCAGTATTCTGGTATTCACAAATGTTAACTGATCTTCACAAAACAATTGTAAATGAAGAAAAAACCCCAAACAAACATATAATTAAGGTAAAAATAAATCTACTCATGTCCCCAGAGCACACCTGTGAACGGAAAAATTCCCCTTTTACAACCTGCCCTCAGTGGTATGAGTAAGTGGGTGCATCAAAACTCTTTGAGTAGAAGTCTTGCTGTTATAAATTTGACACATTATGCAGGGGAAGGAGGTCCAAATACCGAGAAGGAACCTTTATCATGATTATAATGGTGCAGAAAAGAAGCATTCTTGTAGAAAGTCCCTCATCAATCATTTGAGGTCACATTTGACACAGAATGACCCACTGGCCAATGCTGAAATAACAAGGTGAGGAAAGACAGTCTTCTTCAAGTCACACAGAAAAACTGTGCAAGACAAAGGTAAAGGTGATAAAGTAGCATGCAGGCTCAGATGTAAAATTCAGATGCATTCAGTGGGTAACAGATGCCTGTCTCAAAGGGGCTTGTGCGATCATCCAGGCATGACTCAGGCACTCCCACCTGAGCACTGTCATTGCAGGACACTGGGACTCTGCAGGGACCTCTAATAACACTTCCACTGGCCTTTACTCATGTCCTGATTTCCTTTTTTTTTTTTTTTTTTGGTTTTCAGAAATCTTAGTATTTCACATAGCAACTTCAAACCTAGATATTATTATCCTGCAATATGAAGGTATTCTGAACAAAGAATAAAACTGCAGTGCTGATGAAGTCAGTGGAAATATTTAAATTTAATTTCAGCCAGGATTTTATGTCACTGTCTGAGGCTGGCCTTGGTGAACTCCACACATGAACAGCTAATTAATGAAATACATCACCCCAAGCAACACAGAAATTAAATGCAGATGGTAGAAGGAAGTTCTGTTAGGCCCTGGAGAATAAAAAGATTTTCATTTAATAACCTCCTCATTGGAAAACACAGGTAAATATAATGATATCTGTGGCCCTTTTTGTATGAATTTTCCAGTTATTTGTATGGGTTTTCTTTAACTCCAAATATATTAAGTTCAAATGTTCAGATATTTTCCATCTTTTATTCCACTGCCATGATATCTTCAGTTCTAATAATTTAAATTCACCATGTTTTGTCTGGACTTGCAAACAATCTAATTAGGGAAACATAAACAATCCCAGTGACTTAAATAACAGCAACCATCATCACTTCTGAAGTTCAACTATTCACAATGAATTACTCACAAGACATTCACATGGAAAACTTGTTGTGAAGAAATACACAAATCATTTCAGACATCCAATCTCAGCACTTCATTATCAGCTCATAATGGAAACAGACACAATTAGACTAATTGTTCATTAGAAATTATTCACTCAGCTCTACACTTGCTAATCTAACGCCAATTGATGCTTATGCATTAAAGGAGGAAGAAATTGCACTTTATAGACTGACTAGCTTCAGACATCATGTGCTGTTTTGTGATTTATGATAGCTTCACAGCAGCAGTTGCCTGAACTATAAATTTTGCTGAATCCCCACATTCACAGCCCCTGATGCCCGGAGGTGATACAACTATGACACGCCAATAGAAACTCAAGATCCCAACACATTATAGCTAAATAAAATGTGCATTACTCTATTACTTAAAGGATAAATTTGCTTCAGAGGATATTCTCTCTTCTTCCTGCCAGTGATTAATAGCTACTTTTCTTTTTGCCAGCAAAAGTTGCCACTATTTTTTGAAATCTGATTTGAATTAAGAACTACCTCCCAGAGGGGATGAGAAGCAAAGCTGTCTTCTCTAGGAAGACAGTTGTCAGAGTTCAAGTAACAAGTCCTGCAGGCATTCAAAACAGTAGAGAAAACAACAGATTGACTAGAAGTTACTGTGTGTAAAAGATTGAGTAGGCTATTTATATTATTTATGCATATGAAGAGATGCACATGCATGTGCCTATGGAAATGAAAACAGTAGCTGGATCTCTCTGCAGCATGACATTTAGCCTATTTTTCTACAAACTGGGCTCTGGGAGTGTGGTTTCCAGTCACAGGGCCTCTTTACTTTTCCTTGAGATGTTGAAGATTGTTACTAGAGACTGACACACTGAACTCTTAAGTTTTGTTGGAATGTACAAAAAAATGAAGAATATCTTTATGAGTTGGCTTTATGAAACACCCACATCTACCTCATACATCTCATATTACCTGTGGCTGGAACGGGGAGTGGTGGGCAGCAGGTAAGAGGAGCGACCTTCAAGTTCAAAATAACCCCTCTCTCCTCTGACCTGGTCAGCTGACAAAAGAAACTTTGAGACATTCTGGTGAAGTTTGGTTTATCAGCTTAGTGGTCATTTTGGCACCTATGCAGTAATCCTGTCTCGCTCATTGCTCAGAAAGTTAACAACAGATAAATACCATGGCTTGTTAAATAGAAAATGTTCTTTATAAAAATTTGCTCTATTTGTTATCTCCTCTGCACAGAGAGTGGAGGGAACCTGGAGGGTGCTGATAAAAAGGATTGTGGTATACAAACGAATGGAAAGGTGCTGTCCCCAACCTTTAAAACTTGTCACTCAGACTAAGCAGTTCATTGTGCAGATAAGCTATTTCTGTGGAGGCCATTTAAAGGGGGAAAGCTTCAATAGTCTTCTTTTTCAGGGAGGGTAGAGAACTGAGGCACATTTGAGGACTGAATACAAATTGTGTGTCCAAAAGTCACGATATTGTTTGTATCATCACTACATCCCTTTTTTAGCATAGACATCATCTCTTAAATGAATTGGGTTTTGATCACTTCATACCAAAATGAAATGTTAATTTGCTGAAAATACTATGCTTTTTTAGTGGCATGAGAAAGGCTTTTTTTATAAAGTTCAGCTGTACCTTTCATAAAGAATATGCATCATATATTCTAAAGAACATGCATCATATATTCTAAAGAACTTGTGAGAGTTTTACAAACGTGTTGTGACCATAGCACGTAATTCTATTGACATAAAGGAATTAAATGTGTACCAACATCTGACCCAAAATCTGACCCAAAATCTTAGCAATACCTAGGAGTAAGTAATACTGACAGCATTTATTATAAGATCTCTTTTAAATGCAGCCTTTTAAAGCAGATCTTTTAAGACACTTTCACTGTTCCTCTGCAGCTACCTCGGGTCCTTTACAAAATAAGTGATTGTTCACATTCTGATGTTTTAAATGTCTAATCAGTATATATTTGATCATTTTCTTTCCTGTTCTCAACACAATCCTGCCTGTTCTGAATCTGCAAAGACCATGAGCACCTTCAGTTAATCTCTGCTGTTTACAGATACCCAAACTGCAGCCTCACTCCATCCCCTTGAAGTCAATGGCAAAACACTGAATTGTGGAGAGAGGATTTAGCCAGCCTTGTACTGATGTGCCAATACCCATAGGAAAAGGTTGTATCTTAGGCAAATGTGTCCTTCACCTTGTGAAAGCCCCATACCATGTGGGACTTACTGTAAATAATGAGGCTATGCAGGAGCTTAAGAAGGTGCAAGGGTAAAGTAGGTTTCAAGACTAGAGAAGAAGTGACAAGATGCATGCTCTTTACTAGTTCAGTGTTTTGAAGAAAGAAAATAGAGTGACACATGATTAACCTCTAAAGAGCTACCCTCTGCCTGATTTGGCAGTTAAAGCCACATACTTAGCTAACTTCAGATGGACTCCTTTGGCAATACCCCTGTCTGTACTTTCTTGTCTTCAGCAGCCTGGAAAGCATAATGTGTTTATTTCACATTTATTATCAGTTCCCTTTCTGGCTTATATGATGAATTTTTTTATCCATTTTGTAGTTCTTATCTGCTTTGCACAGAGAAAAAAAAAAGTGATCCAGGAACCTGAAATGATTCAGTTCTGTTATTTCTTCTACATTTTCTTTTTGCTTCTAAAACCTCCAACTATTTGCAAGAAAAAATACTTCATCCTTTGATATTTTTTTCTTCAGAAAGAAAGAAGTCTGAATTTAGCAAAATGGTTTCTAATATCACAATACATTTTATGTCCAATAACAAAGAATTCATTTTAGATGCTGAAAAGCAAATATACATACAGTGAGACAGAGAGAGCTTATTAGGTCTGTATCAGTGGTTCTAGCATAACTGTATATAAGCACCTCCCAGTCTATTCTCACAGTCACTCTGTGAGGAAAATGAGTATTATTCCTACTTCAATTAGAGATCCAAGATCCACAGGAAATAGAAAGGTGTTTGTACGATGTAGTTTAGTCTGCTTAGTCTTCCTATATACCCTGTGCAGAGAGGCAGCCTTTCTTCCATAGGGCAAAACAAACAATTTAAGATCCTGCTTTGCATTGGCACTGCAAAAGACTTCTGTCTTCCTTCAATGATTACATAGGAAAATTTGCACTTCCTGAAGTCAGTGTTTAAGTCAGGTGCATAGACCAAGGTGTTGTCAATATAGTAAATGCCAAAAATCACTGTCCCAAAACTGAGAAGAGATGATACCAAGATTCCTTTGCATGTCCTCTGCACGTCAGCCTTGGCTCGCCAGCTCTTTTGCTAGGGAACCACTGACTGATGTTATCTGTCCCCAGTGCTTAATGTGGTCTGGTTTATGTCCTGTAATAATACAAATAATAAATATTGGGCCTACCAAAGCAGAAAATTCGAATTTTTAGATATGCAAGAGAGACAGATGCATCAAAGGGACCTGGAGCATCCCCAGATAGATTAGCCCTAAGAAGGAAGATTCTCAAACTTTGTAGAATTTATTTCTTCTTGTACTTGTGTTCCTGTTCCTACAGAATGATGCAGAAGCATTCTTCATGTTGTAAACTAATGCTTCCTAGCCCTTTGGGAACGCCTTAGATGGCTGGCAGATGGTGGATGATGACCATTGAAACAAGTGTTGAAACAAGTATTTTCAAAGCAGTGCACACAAGGATACAGATGCAGAAATGTTGCACCTTGGAGGTTTGTAACACTGTGATCATTTAAGAATGGCCATTCACTTTCAGGCAATTATACCCATCATTCTGTTATTTACTGTACATTTTTCCAGTGATTAATCTCTATCTCTGCTGGTAGGAAAACAAGTAGCAAAAAACCTAGCTCTGCAGGGAGTTTTGTAAGCAAGTCTGTTCACAGAGAGAACCTGCAGACAGCCTTCTAATCTCAGGAGCAACTTTCATCTTTCAATTATTTCACTACTAAACAGGAAATTAATTTTCAGAGTTTCAGTAATTTTATCCTGAAAAAAGTGTTGCTCGATTGCATTTTTTCAATTTAAAATAACACATTCATTCCTTTGTGCATCACAGCATTAGTAGAACTTTGGGTTTATTTACCTGCATGAATCTATTAAGGAATTTTCATGTGAATGTTGAGTGCCTTTAAATGGATCAATTAGAAATCACTGCAGCATCCAGGTCTTGGGTGCTAAATGATTCCTTGAAGAAATGAAAGTTAGGTTGAAAAACCAAAAAAATACTGAGGCTTTCTAAAGAAGCTATGACAACCCACCCATCTGGGACTTAAATTAAGGTACTCTGTGTATAAAACATAGCAAAATGAGATGATATTTAAAGAGCTTTACAGGAAGAATCTCACTAGTGGTTCTTTAGTGGGTCACCCACAGGAAGGAACAAAAGGCTTACCTGGACTTATGATGCATATTGTAACTTACACAGTTTTTTACAGCAGTAAAGTGTCTCCTCTGAAGGATAAAATGAATCCTCTCAAGACTATTATAGAAATTTCTTCTTCAGGATCAAAATGCTGTTTCCACCTCCCTTTCCATATAGAATAACACTACATTTTACAGAGAAGGAATCATCCAAGCTAATGTCTTTCAAGACTGGTGGAGAGGGAATACTGAAATTATTTGGGTTGCTGATGAAGCCAGGTATCACTCAACATTGTGCTGCAAGTGGCAGTGCCATACCAAAATGCTGCTTGCTTGAATGCAAACATGCAAAGTGCAACCATCCAAACCAAGATTTTTGTGTGTGTGTGTGTTTTCAGAGGAAACACAAACCGAGACAAACCTTGAAACTAAGCCCAGTATCTGTGAGCAGCCTGAGCAGGTTAAAGGTGAGAGGGCTTCCTTGCACCTGGCCAGATGCAAAGGATTTATCAGAACAGGAAAACCAAGAGCTGTGCTGTTCCTTTTGGAAATTCCCTACTTCTCCCTTGCTTTGAAGAGCTTTTCCCAGCCAGGAAAGCCAGGAGACCCTGTCTCTGAATCAGAGTTCATGGTGCAGTTACACCAGTGCTTCATCCATTCCCATCACTATAAGCACACTTGCAGGAAGTACCAGAGTAAGTTAAGTAGCTCTTCCGCAACCATCCCATCTGCCAAACAGTGTTCAGATTGATGAATTCTTTCTCATTCCCTCCATTCAGAGGCTAGACCCAAGAGTTACTTAACCCTTTGGTAATTTCTAAACACGTTCCACTACCCTA
>JANHGN010009918.1:0-72828 GCA_024605025.1 Megaceryle maxima
AAGAGAAAAGGAATAAGGGAGAGAGACTGAGTGATTAGAAAAGGAAACTAGAACAGCTTGAATGAAAATAATAATAAAAAAAATAAAAAAAATAAAATAGAATATGTACAAATAGATACAAAACCAGTATCAAACCCAACCCCCCTGATGGTAATTCCATCACCATCACCACTTATGCTGTGGATCAGGCAGCAGGGTTCCCAGGCTGGGCCCCGCAGCAGACGGGAGCTGTGTTCAGGAGCTGGATTCTGATACCACCTTCAGGAGCACTGTTTTGGGGGTAGGAGGTCTTATCTGTCTATTTTTGAGAGGTTGTGGTACACTGAAGGAAACCTCTTGTCAGCTTCCAGAGTATATACTATTGTGATACAGGTTCTTGGTAGATTACAGGGACTAACTGCTGTATCTTTGGCTACCACCTGCTTACTTGAGAAGCAGACCAAAACTATACAGTTGACCTTCTGAAGTTTATCTTTTGTTGAAGTTACAAAGCCACCTATCCTGCCTCCAGACCTATCTGTCTTTAGAAACAAGAATGAATCGAATGATATTTTTAAGGCAACACCCAAAGACATCATGAGCTCTATTTTTGTGTTTCGTATGTTTATGAAATCTGTAGCAATAAGGCAGAATTACTTAAAAGCATAAAAGTAGCTATTTCATTATGATACTGCTTTTACCATCTTATTAGGAACTGTCTCAACATTTGCACCTCTGATTTTCGCAACTTGAAGTACATCAAATAGCTTGATTTTCAGTAAGCAGTAATGAATAAAAGCTTTGTGTCTTGAGTTGAGAAAAACTAGACAAAGTGGGGAAACTTTCATCTTGCCTGTTTTGCTGTTTTCTCTTCCACAAATCGTCTCATGCCTGTATCCATAAGCTGTTTTTCCTTTCTTCACGGATTCTTGCAACTTTGTGAAATTGCCATCAGAGCAAAGTGTGCAATGGTCTTTGAGGTCACATCTGTTCAGTACTGATAATTACTGATAATGGTAGTGAAAAAGCAAATAAAAGGATTCAGTTATATTAATTTGAAAATGAGTGAACTGGCATATTCCCTAGTCAAGCAGTTAGAGAGAGATTAGTGGCATGGAGCTGGAAACTGTGTATCAGTGAATCTTGTAAAATCATTGTGTTTACTCATCAACTCTGTAGTGGCATGACTGAATGGCATGTTTGTTCAAACTGGTTTTAACTTAAGTTTTGGGTTTGTTTTGTTTTAATGGGTTGGTTTGTGGTTGGTTGTTTTGTTTGTGTTTGGTTGGTTGGTTTGTGGGGTTTTGGCTTTTTTGTGTGTGTGTTGTATCTATCAGTGAAGTTGCTGGTATTTGAAAGGCAACTGGTCTGTAATTCTTTAGATGAGAGATAGACACAGATCTGGCTTTTGACTTAAGAGCTCAAATTCTTGCTTTATTCCCTCTGAAAAAGCTTCAGGTATTGCAGTGGATGGGAGTAGGAACTGGAAAACACCTGGCTGCTTTGAAATAGTGATTTTAATCCACTTTTTCTGGCAATGGACCTGACCAGTAGGTAGATGTTAGTGGCCTTAGTTTGGAGGGTAGACAGCATGTGAGGATATTTCTATTGTAAAACTTTGTGCTATGGTTAAGAGGTCTGGTGATGCTACAGATGAGGTTTATATTGAGAGATGTGCATTACCTGCTTACAGTGAACAACTTGGCAATATGTAGTTTACAGGTGCATGGTGTTTTCGATCTAGTTTTTAAATGGTGGAGATCAGTAAATTGTTTTTTAATGTGCAACAGGCTACTGAAAATTTTCTTTCCTTAACCAACTGCCCAGGTATTGATTTAAATTCCAGTGGACTTTGGTGGGTTTTAAAAGCTATTTTATTTGTTTATTTTTATTGGAAAGACCTGAGTGCTGTGTTCTTTACACCCTTGTAGGGTATAGGGCACAGTGCGAACAAGTTAAGAGCTAAATGTACCCATTTGTGCAAAGGGAGGAGCTAGAGGAGTAACAGCCCTAAATTTGGTGGTGTTGATGAGTTGCTAATTACACCCTGGTCTGTTTTTTGGAGTGGGAAAGAAATGTGCTTACATCCTCTTTGTAAATGTCCTGGTCTTGGATCCTTTGACTTGATGAAAAGTAATGAAACTGGTTTCACAATCACACACATACGGATCTGCTTTCCTGCTCCCACAGATTCTTGTTCTGGTGAATATAAGAATGGTAGTTGTACTGTAGAAATACAATTCAGCCACACTTCTAAAGCATTTATTAGAAGCCTGCATTAAAGTCCCTTCTCATGCCTCAGTTCTCCAGGTACAAAAAGTTTTTTGAAGCTTTTGATAAAGGTGATCTAAGTGTGAAGTATCTTATTCGTCTGTATTTTGGTAAAAGAGAAAGTGTAAGGGGAGGTACTTCAAGTCTGAGAAGGAGGCAAAATAAAGCTTTGGCAATAGAATGTTTTTGTCACTTCCAAACAGTGGAAGTTAACAGCAGTGATAACTCTTGCAGAAAGTACGTTGCAAGTTTGTTCTTGTATATGTGGGTACAGGATATTTTCTGGATGGCAAAAATTAAACATATCATTTCAGGAATGTAAAGCAAATATTTTAAGCCTCATGTCTGTGCTAATATTCAGTTTGAGTGGCTGGATCTTGTAGTATCATGTGACTGTTGCCATACAACATTCAGTGTTGGTAATACTAGGAAGCCAGCGACTAAGGCTTTTTGTGAAGTTCATTGTCATGTTCTGTCACTGCCAAAATGCGATATGGGTGGATTTTAATGCTGCTTTGAGCTAAAGAAAATTTTTATAATCATATATTAGCCATGTATATTGAATGTTCCACCTAATTTCATTTAGAAGGAAGGTTTATGAATTTGTAATGTAAACATAAATGTTGATATGGGCCAGATTTCTGTTTCAAGATCAGATAGTACCTTAAACAGGCTAAAGAGTACATTAGTCTTGAAAAATCTTTTGGTACGATTTTGACACCTCTAGAGAAGCTGGATTTAGAAAATGTTCTGACTTCTGTCTTTAATTTTAGAGCAGCAGCCTTATCTGATAGATGTGTGCAATTTCTTACCTATCAGTCAAAATACTGTAATAAAATAATACTTTAAAAACAAAAGTATCTGTCAAACTATTATGAAAAGCTCTCTATAGGCCAGCAGCACAGTGAGGAACAGCTCTGCATGCAGAACTTGTTTCCAGCATCTTTTTAAAAGATACTGAGGGGCTATTTCTTGGCAGGATATGATTTATGTACTGTTTTCAGATGTTGATTCAAAAAAACCACAGTATTAGCTTTCACACTTAAAATAATCAATTTCTAGTACAGTAAAATACAACACATTTTTAAATAGTATACTTTTAACTTCCAAATGACAAGTTTTCCTTTTTATATACTTAAGCTGCAAAGCTACTATAAAGCACTCAGAGTAAATTTGATTCTACCTTTTCTGCGAGAAATTTCCCGGTTTAGATTTTCTCTTATTTATATGAAACATCTGTGGGTGGCTGGGGAGATCTGTCGGCAGCCACTAAGAAAGCAAGCATTCTTGATCAGAAGTCAGCCAGACAGTAGAAAGTGCCACTTTTTAGGTCGGATAGTAGTACTGGCAGACAAAGTGAAGGAGTAAGGGAGTTTCTTGTAGAGGTTCTGGGAGTGTAGTGGTTACGTGGGCTGTTAAGGCTATCAGCCTTTGCCCATGAAGAACTTAGTTTCTGTTAACAGTGGATGAGGAGAGTGGTAGTATATATGGAGTCCTGTGAGAAGTAGTATGCCTCTAGACCCACTACTTGTGCTCCCTTTCATTTTAAAACATCAGAAAGCCTCTTATATATTTCCACCTCCACACACCCCTAATAAAGTAGGTTAAACTGCATAAAGATACTTTTTTAATTTGTAGAAGTTTAGTCTGTGTGTGGGTAACTGCTGTAGCTCAGTCACACTATACCTAGCTGTTACCTTTGTGTGTATCTGACAGGCCATTGCAAGCTGCACAAGTGTGACACAGATTGTCAGCCTAGTTAGGGTAAAATACATAAAGATGGCAAATGAGGTTTTATCATCACTTATGTATGTTCTGATAGTAGCTTTTCATATTAGCTGTTCTGTCTCTGTGTTGCTAATACCAGTAACAAATGCAGGCAGAGTTTGATTATTCCATTTGGTACTATAGAAAACTCAGCTCTTGAAACATGCTTCCTTTTTTTTTTTATGTACTTTTTCCTGAAATTAATTCAGAGAAAAAATAAGACTTGAGAAGGGCAGTATGAGCAGTAAGAATTTGATGTTCACTCTTCTTAAGCTTCTAAAAAGTGATCAAAAAGGGCATGTTTTGATGTACTGGGTAGTGGCTCAGGCAAATGTAACTTCTGGAAATTGCGAGGTGTGGGAAATCAATACAAAATGTTATGTTGAAGGATACTGCTTCAGATGACAATAATTGAGATGCCATAGAAATGGATTTATTTCATATATATATAGAATAAATCACAAGCTGTGAGGGGTTTGGATATGAATTTCTCAAATCTGTTGGTATTTCTTGTTTTAATAATGCGAGGAGGAACATAGGGATTGATACAAAACTACCTGATTAAGAAAAACTGTAGGTTTTTTTGTCGGTGTGATGTGTTTGTACTTTCTCTGAACAGCAAATCAATTTGAATGTCAATAAGTGTAAGAATATTAAAATATTTAACCTGTCTTCCCTCTTCAGCTATGCTCCTTGGTGTCCAGCTTGTAAACAGATTGAATTGACATGGGAGAGTCTTGGGAAGGAAAGCGAACGTCTAGATATTACTGTGGGAAAGGTGGATGTCACTCAAGAACCAGGTATGATACAAAATAGACTGTTTTAATAAAGGGAATTATTCAGTATAAGTACCACTTAGTATTTGGGAGTGTGTGGAGTACCTGGGATACCAGCCACGTCAGAAAAGAGGTTTATAAGTCAAAATAACATTATCCACATGGTTTCTTTATATAGTTCATACCTGTGAGTCTAAGTTTATAAACTCAGTTTGAAGGATTAAAGAATGGGGGAAGTGATCTGGCTTAATACTATAATAAAAGTGGCTTATTCTCTATTTTTAATCCACTGAAAGCTGTTGCCTGTCACATTCCTCTCTCCTCCAAACTGTCTGCAAAAGAATAGAGTTCTGTAGCCTACAGTTACAGAGTTTCAGGGTGTGGTAGCATTGCCACAGTGTGAACTTGCTTTAATAAGTTCTTGACTGTTTCCACTATGGTGCTGGTTTATTGTCTTGTTTAATTGTAGAAGTGCATTAAAGTACAGATGTTATTGTTTTCTGTTGGTGATGCACATAAGCACATGCATTCACAAAAAGTGTTTCCTAACTATTCACAGATGCATGAATAAAATCTTTATTCCTTCAGTGACTCCCCTCAGAGTTTTAAATGTGTGTTTTTGTAAGCAATACCAATATTGTTTAAACCTCTGCATCTCTTAGGAATGCTTCATGGGGGTTTTTTTGTCTTTATGGGGATAAAAGATTTTTATCAGGAGTATCAAAAGCCTGACAGAGTTAGGAAGAGATTTCCCTAAACTAAAAAGTTCAAGCTTTACTGACTTTTTTGCCTTATAAATTGTGTAGAGAAAATGTCCATTTTTTCTTTTTAATTGAAAACATGCCAAACAAGTTAGCTTTATCAAATTAACAGCAGAGAAATGACTTAAACTCTGGTCTCAGAGCAATTTAATTTCATGTATGTGCCAGCTGTTCTAGACCTTGTGTAGGCTAATGTTTTGTTAAAAGTTTAGAAGTATACAAAAACTCTGAGACCAAAAAGCTGTTCATGTCAGGCTCTTCTTTAGTGCACATATTAATCATTAATAGTTTATTAAATAGATGAGTTTGAATGTTAAAATTTTTTGCATATATATATATGTCAGCTCCTGCACATTAAGGAAGTAGTGGTTACTCTGAAGTTAAGGCTGCAAATGGGAATCAATTATAATCTGATCTTATTATTTTCTTCTAATTGGGGATTCTTTTGCTTTTGCAGTGTTCAAATAAAAGATTTTCAGTCTTGACTGTGGCATTTGGATGACTAACTTAAAAATGCACTTTCAGAAGTAAGGCTGTAAAAATGAAATACTAGCGATCTGGAATTATTCTCCTGATAAAGAACTTTAAGAGAAGTATTGGGACCTGAAGGGGTCAGATACTTGAAACTTTAATTTGGTCTAATTTTTTTCTGACTAAATGATGCCAGATTCTTAAGACCTTAGATGTGACTTATAACCAGAAGTTCCTTGGTTATTTGGATTTCTTGACCTCTGAGGATGTTTGACTTCTGCAAGTCAAAGGACTGACCCAAAGTGATGAATTTGTAGGTATATCATGCATGCTTTGGTACAATATCCACAAAGCCAGAAAAATGTAGCCACTTCAAAACCTAAAGAATACCAAACTGGTAAACAAAGATATATTACAGATTTAACCTTTTGTGCTGATGTAATTTTGAAGGTAGATGAGCTCTACTGGAAGCTTTCCAAAGTTATTGAGGTATTTTTATTACAGGCTTAGGCTTCAGCCTTTCTTTCAGTTGGTGTGCTTAAGTGCTGTAGCTCCTATTTTTGCTTGCACAATGGTACCTTAATTAGATTTCATTATGTAACTAACCCCTTCATCAAATTGAAAGTGGTCAAAATGTGTTCAATTAGGAGAAAACCACTAGATGAGTTCAGAGTTGCGTAAAATTGCACTTCCAAAATCTGCCGGAGAAAGTAGCCATTCATGGTGCTTAATTACAGCAGATGCCTAAAGAATAAATCCACCAGAGCCTTAATGGATTTACAGCATATTTCAGTCACTGGATGTACTAGTCTTAAAGTGCTTATTCTTTTCTCAACTCTTTTATTGAAACATTCAGTATTTCAAGAGCAAATAATGGAGGTACTTCAGGAACTGGAAGTATGTATGTTTGTGGTGCTTTTCTTCAGGTCCCAGTCACAACATTTACCTATGACCTCTTAGGTGTTCTGTAATCTTTGAGTACTTATTTGGTGAAAACAGATTTATTTTTAGATGTCACCTTTATTCTCTGTGTGTTTTGGGGGGAACGTGTGTGCAAATACTGAAGGTTTTTTCCTATTCTTGATTATCTGTTGACTTCATAATAGATGCATGTCAGGTTTTGATTTGCAAACACAGACAGATGCTTAACAATATTTCAAGTTACAAGCATGAACTGGATGGTAGTTTTATGAAACACGCACCAAAACAGTTTACTGACTGTTCTTGGCTTTTTGTTGCTGGCACCCATCCGGTTTTCCTCATCAAAGGAGGCATCTTAAAGCTCCTTAATAAGTAAGCAATAAACACCCAACTAAAGTTTTGGGGATGCTTAGATGCATCTTGGATACAGATTTTTATATTATATAATTTACAGTTTTCATTGTTCATTCTGAGACTGTTGGTACCTGCTCTAAGACAGGGTACTGCCAAGAGACATTTGAGCTAGCTGTTTTGTCTTCTATTCACCTGACTAGCATTTGTAAGAACCTGAGAGAGTCTTTCAATGTTTCCATGATTGTTTTTCTGCTCTTCAAATTGTTATATTCTTTATGGCTCTCCACCTTGTGCAGCTGTGCTTTTTCTGCTTGATGAATCCTACTGTTACACTTGTGGTTTTGTTTACTATATATCTCCCTGTGCTGGCACAACTTTTAGATGTGTTATAAAGATTTCTACCACCCTGCCTCTCAGCAATAAAGACAGAAAGCTGAAAGGTTGAAATAAAGACTACTTGCTTTTTGGAACTTTAAAGATGCTTACACTTGGTTTGATTCAAACATCTTCGGAAAAAACCCCAACCAACCAAACAAACCCCACCAAACCACCTACACAACATAAAAAACCCTGCATGCCTTTTTTGCCTATTTCACAGAGGAATTCACACTGGGGAAAAAACATTACTACTGGAACTTTTAAACTTAGATGACTTAGTTCAATATTGCTCATCTTTGTCTCTAAAGGCAGAAACCCTCTTGCTATAATACTTTTCCATGCCTAACTTCCTGGTGCTAAAAGATGTTTGCTTTATTGAAAACCAAATAAGGACTTAGTTTCCCAAAAGAAACAGAACTTTATAAAAGACAAAGTTAAATAACTAACTTTTACTTTTTCCATTGGTACTTCATATGAATGGTAATTGCTAGTTAGAGGAATTTAGTCCTTACTAATGGAGTTACTGTGTGACTAGGCATTGGTAATCTTTGAAGTCTGCTGTTGTTTGGGGTTTGTTGTTTTTTTGTTAGTTTCATTTGGTTTGTTTTCCA
Organism: Megaceryle maxima; assembly: GCA_024605025.1. Classification (NCBI taxonomy): domain Eukaryota; kingdom Metazoa; phylum Chordata; class Aves; order Coraciiformes; family Cerylidae; genus Megaceryle; species Megaceryle maxima. Next base: position 8,290 of record JANHGN010009918.1, read on the forward strand.
AAACAGACTGTATTAGTAGCATGTTCTTAATTTCTGCAGTATTTAAGCTGGACGTGTTGAATAATAATCTTACTAAGCACAAAGGTGAGTCCTTCCTCTCACTTGAAGGTTTTCTGATTGTCAGGAGGTGGTAGCATCAAGTGGCCCTGACTTTCCTCAGATTTGGAAGCTGAGGAGAGAGAGAGGCCTTCACCTGAAAAGTTAGCTAGTTGAGTCACATAGACTGCTTTTGAGATGTTTAGGGGCTTTTTGCTTCACGGCTGACTCTTTTGCAAGGGAGATCTTCACTGGTGTACCTAATGCATCAGTGAAGCTGGAAACGCTTGCACCTATTGCTCTGTAGAGCTACTGAATGTAAGGCACTTTAAGCACCTTCTGCCCCCCCCAAGTTGTTTTTTTTTATGTTTTAAGTAATTTCTCTGTCCTATAAGTTGTATTATGTTGCCACTGTCTAGGGTGATACTTGTAAAAAGATCATGATGCATTTGTCAGTCAATGCACCCACTTTCAGCATGGCAATCAATTCTAGTCAGCGTCTTGAAACCCCACTTCAAACTTTCTTGATCCTTTCTGCTCTCTCATGTCTGATGCTCAAAATGCTGACATGACTTAACCTTCTGGATGGTGTGAAAACTTGTTCTCATGGCTTAAATTTGCATTTTACAGAATGGAATGCTATGATATCCCAAGAAATTTTGTTATAAATCTGTTGGCATACCATTTGTATTTACCTAAAGGGGAGTGATGTATGGGAAGGTTAAGAACTTGGAAGCATCTGGAACATTGTCTTTCTAGTCATGCTTATGAGAGAGATTGAGCCTTCCTATAGGATATAAGAACAGACCGGTTGCACAGTGTATGGAGATTATTTGGAAGAAGTAAACAAGCAAATATGAACATTAATTAATTTAATGACTTGAAGTACCTGAGATTTGAAAATCTAAGTAATTTCAAATCAGCCAAAAAATGAATTAAAATCAGGGTCCGGAGTTTGTAAGCTGCTATTGTCATTGCTGCTGTTGTTAGTGGCCCAACTTTCTAGATGAAACAAAGGTCATCTGGATAAGACTGCACAGACACAAGCACACGGCATCCTGGAATAGGGGTGTATTTGTGTTGTTGCACTTCCTCTTGGTTAAAGGGGGCATGCTGCTGGTCTGGTCAAAAACTTCAGCTGTGTGCAAATATTGATTAGAGAAACCCATGTAGAGAAATTACCTTTCAGTAAACACTTTTGGAGGTCAGTTTCCTGTCAGCAGTATTTAATATCTGTTAGTGTAGCATTTCTGAAGACAAACTGCTAACCTATATTTACAAAACAGTGTTACAACCTATTCAGTCATCTGCTTTCTAGTTCACAGCTACAGATCTATAGGTATTTATGGAGAAGGCAGAATGCTAAGAAATTTCACTTAAATGTTTGATGTGGCTTATTTGTTTGGTTTTTTTCTTCCCTTTCTAGGCCTGAGTGGTCGTTTCTTTGTCACAACACTTCCAACAATTTACCAGTAAGTGTATCATACTAGAAACAGTTGTCTGTTTCAGTGTGTGTTCTTTTTCCCTCTCCTGTTTGTACAGTGGCATGGAAGATGTAATGAACCATTGGCTTATTTCACTTTTGTCAACCTCTGAAACACTTCTCTCGGGAACTCAGTGCAATTTACATTTGTTACTAATGTATTTTTTAACTTGCGGTGGAAGATTCTCATATACACAGTTTTGTACCAGTTTTCTGACACGGTTTCAGTCTGGAAACAACAATTAATAACATTTATAAAAACTAGTGCAAGCTAGCCTTCTAGACACCTGACCACATGTGAGCAGACACATTTGACCTTATAGAATTGTCTCAAATTTCTCATTTGAATAATTGACTGCACAGATGGCATGTAAAATACTACAGGATTTTCCCACTGTTTGTTGTAGTGTTGTTGCTGATTAGAATTCTTCAGCTATTGACTCAGTACCAGTATGTAGCTGTTGACTCCTGTTTGTCACTTGTTTTAAACTGTTTGAAACATATGGGAAAATGAAGGAATACTGATGTTTGATTTCTGTTTGGGTGGTTGTTGGAGCATGATTGTATGATAAAGTCTTCATCTGAGACTTTTTTTTTAGTTTAAGTGAATTCACTAAGTTCCTGTGTTGTCAATACTGTAAGAAACAGATCAGAAAAGATGTTTACTGTATCTCTTGTCCAATAAGTTGTCATCCTTTAAGTACTTTATGACTCAATACCATGGCTTAATATACATACACACTTTTGAGTTATGTCTAAAAAATGGCTTGGTTGTTAACCTCATGTGCTTCATATTTGTTGTAGTGTGAGTGAATATTTAAGAAAAAAATAGCAGTTTTAATAAAAAAGGCTCATACTGTTTAAAAACCGAGACCTGTCATGGATTAAAATTGAAAACATATTGAAAATGCTTAGGTGTTCAACTTTCTGAGCAAGTCAAATCTGTAATATACATGGGGGTTTTGATTGTTTGTTGTCTTTTTTTTTTTTTTTTAAACTAGATACATTTTTAAGGGATACTTCTGATGTATATTTCTGTTCTATAGTGCAAATGATGGAGTATTTCGCAGATACCGAGGCTCGCGGACATTGGAAGATCTTCAAGGTTATATTTTAGAGAGAAAATGGGAAGCTGTGGAGCCTGTAGCAGGATGGAAGTCACCATCTTCTATAATGTAACACTTTGTTTTTATTACCAAGAAATATGTTTTATACCTCATTATTCATTAGGATGCTGTGTTGACAGCTTGAAGACAAAAGGCCTGTATTCCCTAGACATGTAGGCTTTGTAGAAGCAATCTGTATTGATAGCCTGCTTTCCAGCTTCTCACCTTTGAAAGCAGTTTTTCTGCATTTGCTTTTGTTCATGCCTGCTATGGCTTCTTTTGTATCATCTTTGAAAATAAATAAAAAATACAACTGCTGGGAATTATGTAACTGTTTCAGTAGCTGCTGAGTACTGGAATAAAATGCATGTTTATGTAGATTATTACTTCAGGACTTCTGTCTGCTTCAGGCAGGCAACATTTAGCTTTAAGGATTTCTTGTTTATTTGCTTACAAGGAAGTCTCTTGTCCTCCTTTAGAATAGAAAGCAGTGTAGTGCTTATATGGTATATTAGAATTTGCTTTCAGAGCATTGGGTTTGCTTTCAAATAGCACAGAATCTTGTATGATATAACGGATGAACCAAAGATGTGAGTGGCCTGCATTTCATTCTGGCTAAATCTATTATGTGTAAATTCATTTCAAAGATCCAGTAAGTGTGCTTATTTTTCATCTGAGAATGAGGAAGAACTATAGGATATGCAGTTATGGGGAGAGGAGCTACAGAACTGCATGCTGCTGTGAGTTATGGTTGCACAGGGTTAAGCTGTGGAATTGCTATTTCTTGGTTATGCTCAAATGCATCTTTCAGTTCACTGTTTCTATGCTCTGCATTGAGCTGGCCTAAATGACTATAATACAGAGAAAAGGTATTTGTTTGTAGTAGCCTCCTTCTGACAATTACTAGGGCCTGAATGGCATTAATAGTCTATAGAATCCTTGACTGGTTTCTGTGTGGTTTGCTGTGTATCTCAGCTCCTGTATGTCTAAGAGCCCGTTCCTTCCTTTTCTTTGTTTTCTAGGATGCATGGCATGGCAGGGCTCTTCCACTTCTCTGCATGGATCAGGGTGAGTAATTATGTAGTACTGTTTTCCATATCCTCTTTTTATGCCTAGAATAATAATCTGTTTAGAAGTCAAAACCTAACTTAATATTTTTATTAACTTTTTACGAGTTACATTTTCCTTACATATACTGTACATTGCTGTTACGTATGCTGTATGTTGAGTGTATAGTATCTTTGCATTATATATTTTGTAGCACTAATAGACTATGCCAAAACGGGGGTTTGATTGCAATGCAGAATGTACTTACTGGTCTTATCTTGGTTTAATTAAAATGGTCTATCAAAATGTGGTATCAGGATAAAGTAGCTCTTTGAAAGCTGCTGCAAAAATGATTGTAAACGTCAGGAGTACCTTTAGTATCTCCCAGCTTCTCTCACTTCATGCTATTCCCAAAGATTATATCCAGGTTCATTTTCAGAGTTGCAGATTGTGTTCTTCTGCAGTTTGTTTGCATTTAGTGTATTGCACAGTAGAAAAGTGGGTAATGGCTTATTTTTTAATAAGAACTTCTACATTTGAATTTTAAGCTGTTAAAACCACTTGTCCAGGAATACAACAAATTCGAACAGGTAGGGTAATTATCAGAAGTAAAGGAGAAATACTTGGCATACACTGAAGTATGCTTTGAACTTGTATTTCTAGACATTTTCTTTTGGAAGCTATCAAAGTTTTTCCTGTAGCATGTAAATACAGAGAATTTTCAGACCTTTTCAATTTTGGTCAGGAAAAATACTCTTTCTTAAAAATCTTCAAGTGTGGCCAGGATTGAGAGACTATGTGATTGTAGCAAAAGGTCTTAATATTATGAAATAAATTTAGTAGCGTGTTTGAGCAGAGTTCATATCACTTCCAGTAAACATCTAATTAACCTAGAATCAAATAACTTTCACTTGTTAGGTTTCCTGTGCAAATTATCTTTGATTCTTTCTTTCACTGGATAGTATTAACTTTTTATAGCCTTCTGGCATTTCTCTGCTGTGATTGCTGCGTAATGATGTTGTCTGTCTAGTTTCCTTCCTGAAAGTTTAAATGCTCTGGGAAGAAACCTTCTCTAATTTGCTTTCTGCTTTGATGAATATTTCAGCTGTACATTTCCTCACTCTTCTTTCTCTGCTGTCCTTGCATATGCTTTAATAAATGTTGGAAGCTATTCTGACATGAAAAGAAAAAAAAAAAAAAAAAAAAAAAAAAAAGCCCTGGAATTTCAATATTTAAATTTCTGTAAGTGTTGATTGTGGTTTGTTTTCTAATAGATATAGTCCTGGAAGAGATATTTAATGTCATAATTTACTTCCTGCCAGACTGTCTGACTAGATGTGATGCTTAGTTCAGTCAATTGAATTTGTAGGTCTGAATAACAGACTTTAGTTTCGAAGACATCTTAATATTCTGTTTGGGCTATTCTCTTTGTGAGATCACTTAGTGTCTGCTTACAATAGGTGGCTCCTTTTAAGAACTAAAGAGCTTGAGTAAGAACTAAGTGGCTTAACTTTACTTGAAAGCTGATTCATTATGTATTTTGGTTTTGTGTGACTTAAGTGTCTACCACTCTACTTCCCAGTTGTAATTATGGGGACAAAGCTCTGCATGAGATTACTTTTTTTTGTTTTCTTCTGTTTTCACTTGGTGGTGTGCTTGTGAAGTGGGGATAAAAGGACACTAGCTTTTAACCTGACTTGGTTGCTTTTTTAGTTCCAAAATATTTAAGTTCTAAGTTATCTTTTTAAATAATCATCTTCGTAGACTTCTGGCGGTGCTGACTGTCATTGCCTGTGGTGCTGTGCTGTATGGCCTCCTTCCTGCAGTAGAGGCCATAAGAACAAATGTAGGAGTTCATGACATGGGTTCATCATCATCATCAATAGTCTGACAGTTGCCGTCATCTGGAAGAATTATAAGGATGAGGAATATTGTGATACTTTCCTATAAGCTCTGAGGCTTCCCTTATATTTATCTGCAGTAAGATTACATATGGTATCCTTAATGCTGAGTACTTTTGGAGGAAGGAATTGTGCATCCTTTGCTAAGAAAGCCTTTTAATGTGAACTACTCATTGCTACATAGAGCAATTCTCTACAGGATGTAAAGGAAAACAAGATTTAATGGTATCAAAAGAATTATGACATTTGTGGGTGACGAGGGCTTGAGAGGGAACACCTTAGTATAAATACTGTTAAATGAAAGGTCTTAATTTGATATCAATTTATGTAATGATGACATCAGTATAAATAATAAGTGGTTTAAGGTAAGACATTACTAAGTGCCAATTTCTCATTTCCAGCAAATTCATAGCTACCTCACTGGCACTCTTGGAATTCATGTCTGGATTTCTTATGCCATCTTCATCTTAGCTACCTTATTGATTGGCCTGTTCCTGGGTTTGGTAAGAAGACATATTACTTTCTTTTTCTCTGTTATCTAGAATTTATGCTTTGCATTAACACCTGGGGGGGAACCCAAAACAAAAACAAAACAGAAAAAACTTCACCATAAGATATACCTTATCTCAGTGATGTATTTCTTCTCCCTGGTATCCAGTGATAGGACACATGGGAATGGTTCAAAGTTGCACTGGAGGGGAAGTTCAGACTGTGCATTAGGAAGCATTTTTTTACCAAGGGGCTGGTCAAACACTGAAACAGGCTTCCTAAAGAGGCAGTCAGTGCCCCAAGCCTGTCAGTGTTTAAGAGGCTTTTGGATAATGCCCTTAACATGCATTACCTTCATCAGCTCTGAAGTGGTCAGGCAGCTGGACTAAATGATCATTGTAGGTCCCTTCCAACTGCAATACTCTTCTATTAAAATTCTGAAGTATTCAGTACTGTAGATCCCTTCTGTAGTATTATTACCTATTTTTAGTAAAGACTCGTTTACTCAAATAAGTTAACCTTTTTATGACATTCATGCTTCCATTTAGATTTGTTTAGTCCATCCACTAAAGTGATTTTTTTTTTTACAGGCCTTTTGTATTTAAGACTGTTGCACTTAAGTATTGAATATGTGTAGTTAGAATTGTGTAAAGACACCAACTTTCTCAAAACGCAAGCTTTGTGGAGAGATTTTTATTAGCTGGGGTGGGTCTGAGTTTGTGGGAGTTAGCAATGTAATTATGATGCTACACCCTTACTCAAAATGAAAGGATGAAGATAATTTTTTTTTTAAGGGGGTTTAAGTTACTCTATTCCAGGATGTAGCTTTATGGTTACAGCTTGGTTTTAATAAAATCTGACTTAGCTTCTTTCTCCCCCACGATCTTTTGGTTTGAATTCTCATTAGTAATTGAAAAATCTGACCTCTCTTGTTACTAACCACAACTGGTGTATTCATATATCAACCTCCAAAACATCATGAAGGTTATGCAAACAAACCTGATAGCCGTCTATGTGAATGATAAGCACCACGTCCTGAGCCCTGTGTTGTTTCATCAGTGAAAACATTTCAGAGTTACTTTACTTGTGGATCTGTGATTATTTTCTCACAGAATATTTGAATGATGTGGCTCTATGACCTCTCAAATATCAATATATTAAATGAAAAACTGAGCTGGAAAAGGAGGTCTAGATGGGAATAAAAGTTCTTTCAGACTAGTTGCTTGGTCCACATGAGTGTTCTGTAACTGCAAAGACAGTTTAAAACAGTTATGCTGGTAACTGGTTTAACTAGCTACTAAATCCCTATTTCATGTAGAACCTGTAAAGTTTGTTTCTGGCAGTTGGATCTCTGCCCTTCAGCCCAAATATTAATGTTAGTGAAATAAAGAAAAATTGCACAAGTATGTTTCTCACTAGTACAGGGAAGTGATTTCAAAGCAGCGTGTGTGTATTTAGCCAAAACCACACTTTTACACATAGTAAGTGTACAGCATTTGTATACACGAGCAAATGTCTTTCATTATACAATTTAAACAGCTGCATTTTTCTAGCTGGTAGATTTTCATCACCAAGTAAGTGCAAAACATTAGTGTAACTAGGAGCAAATGAATAAGATTTGAAAAACCTCTTTACTTCCTCCTTCATAAAAAGAAAAATAAAGGGGGGGGGGGGAAACCCAAACAAACGAACAAAAAAAACCCAGGAAAAGCTGAAAAATGTTGTTAATCTCTCAGCTTTTTCTAAACAGTTTCTCCATAATTGAAGTATTGAAATGTATTTCTTTAACATAGTAGCATCTGTCTTTTCCTTTACTTTGCATTATTCTTAACGTGTGACAATGAGAGACAGATTTCTTTGTGTTTTGATTGTATGTGTTCTGCACTATGCTGCTTTAAATAACAAGCACAAGAAGTGGATGTACACACCATGTACTGCAAAGCCAGGCGTGGAAATGGAGGAACATGCCAAAATATAGAAAATCTTGGCCAAGATAGTTTCCTAAGTTTCAAGTAAATAAAAATCTTCAGCTGTGTTCTGGTCCTCTCTTCTCAAGATGCAAGCAGTTTCAATATTGAATAAATTTAGGGAAGTAGGAGGCAGACAGTTTGCAGTAGAAAGCAGAGAATGTTGATTGGTATATACTGAGAGCACACTTTTTTTTTCTTGTTTATATTTAACTCTTATCTCTTAGCAAGATAGTAAGTTTCTAAATTTTATTGTATGCCTATGTAGAAAGAATGAGTAGGTAAATACTTAATAGTGCAGGGACTCCTGTTGTGATTTGCTAATAAATGCCCTTTTTTCCTGTTACACAGATACTGGTTTTGATTTCAGACTGTCTTTGCCCATCCAAGTCAAGATACAGTGCTGAAACATCTGGTAAGAACCCTTAAGTGGGTGAGATACTACTGTAGGTTTAGATGTAAACTTGTAGGAGGGAGGGCAATATACTATCAAGAACTTAGATGTGAACCAAGAATCCAGGTATTTGTTTTAGTCACACTGACAAAGATGGGTATGTTGGCCTCTAAAATATTGATGTCAAAGCACCCACCTGAAGGACAGCAATGCAGACAAAAAACAAAAAAAAAACCAAACAAAAAAACCCCCCACCCAGTAATTTATTCTGGCTTCCACAGCTGAGAAGCTGCTTAAGTGAATTCAAAATGAGGAGGTCTTGAGGAAAGATACTGAGGTTTGTGTATTTTATGCAGGTGTGGATTGGCTAGACCTGTCGCTTAAATATAGTGTCCTGCCAAAGCAGGACACTTCCACATCCTAAAATTCATTCTTTCTATCACATTAGGAGATGCAGCATTCTGAACCCATAAAATTCTCTATCTAATTTGTGATGGGGGAAAGGAAAAAACTGAGGGAATCAAATTTAGAGACTGCAGATGTAGGGATGGAGGAATGTGTTGCATCTCCTTCAAATAAAAGAAAACATACATCTTCCTGATCCTTAGTGAGAGGGCTTCTGAATAGTATTCTGCTCCCTGTGACCACAGGGAGGGGCAAAAACTTGCACACAGAAGCAAGTCTTTTGCCAGCACTATGTGTACGTTAAGCTCCAGAACACCTTTTGGTATGTTTGCGCTGTTAAGTGGAGTCAAAACATAACTGTGGTTAAAAAATTGGGTTTTAATTGTCTATGTTTGTGTTTATTGGTTTGCTGTTGAAGACGAAGACATATCTGTGACAGTTGCCAGTAAGACTTTAGAAAAATGTAGAATTGTTAAGTGTTATAAAATTAGCTTCTTCAAAATCTTAAAAGTTCAACACAATCAAAAGAAAAATGCACCTGTGCTTACTTGTGCAGTACGCTGTCCATCTGGCTGGTTCCAAGGCAGCCGCTACTGACACAGCCTAGAGTGTCTTACAGCATTTCCACTGGTTAGTTTGATAATTACACCTCTTCAAGGAGTCCATTAAAATCGATCTGTCTTTAGTTTGTGGAACAAATTGAAAGCTATCTTTGCCTAATATGCAATGAAAATGGGGAGAAATACTACTGAAGATTAATTTGAAATAACTGAAAAATAAAGAAAATATTGACCCATGCAAGTTTTCAGTAATAAAGTTCTTGACTATTTTGGAATACATGGTGATATAACTTTAAAGGACATTGTTCCGAGATTCTAACTTCAGTATTTGAAACTCTTTTGTTCAGAAGAAACCATTACAAAGGATAATGTAGAGAATGCAGCATTAGAAGAACCAGAGGAGGCTGCGGAGCTTTCTGCAGATGATGCAGAAGAGACTGCAGATGTAAAAGATCTCTCCGATGGAGAAGATGCAGCAAATTCAAGTGCTGATGACTCAGAGGAGGATTTAGCGCTTGGAAAAGAATCAGGGGAAGAAGAAATGGAAGACTTGAGTGAACAACCTCTCGCCGAATCAGAGACTGAAAGCTTAGTAAGACAGCGTAAAAGTCAGGTGGCTGATAATGGACTATAGTTGTGGGTTGTTTTTTTGGGGTGGCATATATTTTGTGTGCTTGGACCAAAGAAGTATCAGACTCTGGGTCTGAAGCTGAAACTTACACTTGATTTGTCATTTGTGTTTACGCAAAACCTCGGCTCCATAAGCAGGCTTCTCTTTTTTAAAGCTAATACTTGCTTACTTTGTTTTATAAGTGTATATGCTGTGTGTTGTATAACTTTAGCCATGACAATCAAAATAAGTGTATCTTATTTGTTTGAAGTCTTCTAAAAGAAAAAGAGTGTAATGGTCTAAGTTCACTAGTTGTAAAATGATCATCTATTCTTGTGTTCCTTTAAATATTGACCTAAGCGAGATCAGGACTTTTAACTCTTTACAGTAGCTTGGTAGGACAGTGACTTTTCTCTCTGTTTCTTGTTTCCAAATGCCACAGAAGCACCAGATAAGTGATATAGTAGTGAAAGAAGGCACCTTATTAGTCTTCTATTAAAAATGTTGTATACAATGGATTTATTTTTATCACTTTCAACCGAAGCACCTTTCTTTTTCATTTATATTAATGTTTGATTTGAAAGCTTATCATACAGTACACCCCCAGATTTTTCAGCTTTTGGTAATTGTCAGGCATGATGCACAGCTCAAGCTTGCAAGCTGAATTTTTAAGGAGTTTGAGTAATTGAAAACCCCAGGCTGAGGAGGAGTGGTAGCTAAGTGTTTAAAATATATATGAACTTCTAAAGGGTTTCAAGGAAATTGGTTTGGTCAGGGGGGATTTTTGCCAAAACATGTCTTGGTTTTTTCCCCTTAAAGAGATTCTAGCAAGAAGCATTCACTTTTGCAGTCAGTAAGTTGTATATTTCTTAATCAGTATAAGCCTGTCATATGTGGTGCAGTTCTGCCATTTCCAACTCGGAATACTTTTGGCAGAAAAGTATTACTGCTTTAGTAAAGCTAGCTGAAGAGTCACTTAAGGTTTTACCTTTGATCATTTTTCTACTTTTTGTCACTGAAATTGTCATGTTTGGAAAAGAGGCACAGGTGTGTAGTGGGGAGAAGCTTTTGGTTTTACTACTTATATCAAGGTAAATGTGTCTCTTAAACTGTGTAAAGTGAAAATTACAGGTAGACAACATTAGCTGTGGTTAGAAGATTTAAGTCATTAAAGATATTGGTATTTCCCTCCTTTGACTTGATTAATATATAAGGCTTTTTTTTTTTTTTTTTGGTAAGGATTATCTATAGTGAGATTCTGTATGTTCCTATTTTGTTGATGTGTGGTCATGTGTGTAAGATGTTTTATTTTTTTATATATATATTGCATAAACCTTGCTAACATGCATGAATTTCATCTTGTTATTAGAGTAATCAGAGATGAAATCATCTCTCATTAGAAGAGAAGTTGCAAGTGCAAAATGCTGGTTTCCTTTGAGACTGAGATTAATAGGGCCAATTTGTGTTGAAAGCTTTGTTGTTTTGTTATTTTCTTAAGTGCTCAGAAAGAGCATATTTAATAAGAAAGCTTAGCTTTTCCTGTCTGTGTCCTTTTGCATATTGTGTCTTGGAAATATATGGTAGAAAGTTTGCATATCTCTGTTACAGCTGTGTAAAGAACAAAATCACACAGCATCTATTGAATATGAAATTTCTTAAGGCACTTTCTCAGCCTGGAGCTTGAGTTTCATATAGTGGACACATGTAAGCATGCTTTCACGTATGGGAAAACATACAGGTGGTAATATATACACATTGCACTATAATGAGAACAGTTTGTCTTGTGTTATTTGGGTGTTGTCCCGTGTAACTGAGCAATTGTAGAAGCTTGCAGACAGCAGACCTTAGCAACTCTTGAGGTGCACAGCAACAACACCAAACTCAAGCTGAGATTTTATTTGCAAAAACTAAGAAAACTTTATGGCCACTGTAGTCTGGAGGGAAGAAATGTGCTCCTAGAAGCTCTGAAGTATGGATTTCTTGTTTCCCTGATGTATTTGCTTTTTTTGCTATCTGTGCATCAGGAGCTCTTGAAAGTCTAAAAGAAAAACAAGACTTCAACCTTATTTGATGAGATAAGCATGAGTCAGTCTGTATAGTCAGTTATATGAACTTGCATAAGATAACAATAGACATATCCCCTCAGTCGTGAATCCAAAACTGCCAGACACTGAAAAATATGTGGGGCTGCATCCAGCACAGATTGAGGGCAGTGATGACATTGGTTGTGTATCGAAGAGGGTGTTTTATACTGCATAGGGTCTTGCAAATTTTGATTCAATTTCTCCTCATTTTTGCAATATCACGGAGCTAGGTATCTAGTATCTTTTACAGCTGTTTAAAGAGGTTTTAATTCTAAAAGATATAGAACGTCCTTATGCTTCACAATGGCTTTGTTGTGTGCTGTTGGGAATATGGAGTATTAAAAAGTCAAGCGTACCCTTTTTCAGTGCTCAAAACAAGGTATTTTAGCTTTTTGCATGTTTAGACAAATAAGGTGTCCTCACAAGAGTGTTTCATCACAGTGTCTTCGAGTTTAAAAATAAAAGTACAAGCCACAAATGATATTTTGTCCTACAAAACACATGGTTTACGAGATGCTCTGAGAAAGATCAGAAGCTCTTTTGTGTTGAAGTCTCTGTTTACATTTCCTCTGGTTTTGCATGTCACTGTTAAGTTTGGATTTTTAAAAAAGATATTAAGTATTTTTCATCATAATAGACCTAATGGTAAGATCACCCTCTGAGCAGGGATCAAATAAGCAGGCAGCAGGTGACAGCCATTCATCTCTTCACAGATCTGTCTGTGAATCTGGAAGTGAGCTATGCTAGGCTTCTGAGGACTCTTGAGCATAGTAGGTATGTCATTGCTCCTGTTTTTCATTAAGAAAGTAGGGAATATTAATGCTAACTTGAGTTTTGACTGTATTTGACACATATTAACTATCTTATTACAAAGATCAGTAAATTGTGGTTAAGAATTTAGAAAAGCAGGTGCTATGCAACCAGAGGTATCTCCAGTTTAGTTTTGCATTTATAGGAAAATATTGTAGCATGATACTGGAGATACTCAGCTTTTACCAACATTTATCCAGTAAACAAGAAGTAGAAAACACTAAAGATTGGCATTGCTGTGCTTAACAGAAAGGCCACTAGCTATGCAGTCAGAATGTAATGTTAATAAACTTTTCAGAATCAGGGTTTTTTTCCACTAAAACACATTTTAATTGAAACATGCAAGCATAGTAGCAATTATACCATTATAATGCTATTAAAGTTGGTGTGTTGGGAAAAAAAAGTCAATATCAATCTTTTGTGCAATCTGAATGTTCTGTTATTTCTGTTCTGGTTAATTTAAAAAAAACCAAACAACTTGCTCTTTCAGCCTTGCTATAGACAACATGTCCTTGGAGAAGCTGCTGCTAACACTGTTGAAAATGTGTGTGATTAAGGGTAGGGCTGTAAGGCTTGTAAACCAGAGCTATGTATCAGAAATGATTTAAGAATTTTGAGAAGCAATTGAATTTAAAATGGGATGCATGTCACTCTGAAACCAGTCCCTGATGGATCTGAATGGGAATCTGTAAAGGCAAGTCATTCAGAAAATCCAGTGGGTTCCTTTTTAGAGAGGCAAGAAGTAAGTACAGCCTTTCAAAACTCTTGCCCTCAAGATCTGTGTGAAACTTGTACGTGTATCTTGGAATACTTTGTATATGCTGCAGCTGTGCTCGGCAACACTTGTTCTGTGGGCTTTCTTCACAGAAATGTTATAAGGATTGTCTTTTATATGAAAGCATTGCAAATTTATACTATGGATATTTTTACTGAAATTCCATATAAATATTGTATTTACAATCTTCTTGTAGTTAGTTTTTCATTTTCTCAGTGTGCAGATGGCTCATCTGTGTCATTACCAAAAGATTATTCTTTTTAATGCTGATCTTGCAATTAATAATAGAGTTTGTGACTTGTGAAGATTCCTTAAACTCTTTAAAACAAGCCTACACATTAATGAATTGCTTCCTTCTTATGGAATTGGAAAAAAGTGCTGGGAAGAAGCATACCTAGATTGAGCGTTTTGCTGTAGTAACTCTGGGCTGAGTAGTATGGTCTAAAAAGGGATAAAAAGCAGCTGGGACACAAATCCAGGCTGCTGGGCAAAAGAGTGTAACCAAACCCTTGAGGGCTTCACTTCTGTACCTTTGTTAGGTTAGGTTCCCGCCTCCCCCTGGGAAATCCACTAACTTGGGATGCCCTGGGATTTGCAGGTCAGCAGTACATTTCTTCATATGGATGTGGCCAAAAAGAGGTGTACAGGTCTAAGTGGGGCACGTTCTTACTGTAGTACACAGCAAGGAGTTGTTGCTAAAGAAATATGCCAGGTGTGCTGCTGGGAGAAGTGACTACCAGGAACCATGTGTTTGGATGATGTGAACAGCTGCTGGATGCAGTACATGGATTCATTCCCTTCAGGTGAGTTTCCTGAACAGCTTTTCACTGCGAACAGAGCTGCTGCATGGGTTGGGTGGCTTGCCATTCCCTTTGATTCTTCTTTCCATTGCATTAATTTCTTTATGTAAAATTGAAGTGGGAATGGTATGAAACGAAACTTCTGTGAGCATTTGGTTTTACTGTTTAATCAGCTGCTTATTGTTCTGTCTCACAGTGTGAGAATATGAAATTTTACCCATGACAACAGGGGAAATACAACAGGCAAAATCCGACTGGGTTTTAAAAATTCTTTGTTCAAGCAATTTGATGAACATAAGCTCTGTTTTTATAGGGGACAACTCTGGCTGCACTAAAGCTGTAGAAAAGCTTGAGTTTGTACATTAAAATTTTGAATTGGGCCTGTGGTAACTCCCAGCTCCAGCAATGGGGCTGCTGAATAGTGTCTGCCTCCTCCTGGAAGCTGATCGCACATCAGAAGTGAAAAGTTGCATGGCTTTGCAGCAGGTCTTTTGGCTGCAGTATGGTAGTGGGAAGGGAATAGATCTGGAATAAAACACCGGGAAGCTTCTCTGTGAAAGGGCTGCCCAGGCCAAGGAGACAGTGCATGTCCCTTGTGATGCTTTGGCAGCTCTACCCAGGAGCTGCCTGCCTTTACTCCAATTTTCTGCTTATCCTTCCACTCCTAACCTGTCATTGTAACTTGTCCTAATGTGTTCATTTGTAACCTTGCTTGCCAGGCAACTGAGTCTGCTGATACCTTTCTTTGATTCCCTTCCCTAAGGGGTTGGGGGAGAGAAGTGTTTTACTTTAATGAAAACAGTGTCGATTACTTCTAAGCAAACATTTTCACTTCTTTCCCAGTAGAAGAACACTTAAAAAAAAAAAAAAAAAAAAAACAAACAAAAAACCAAACACCCAACCTCTGTGTGCTCTACTTTCACTTTGTCTTTCCTGAGGAGGAAAGAAAGCTCCACATTTAAATATACATGGGGGAAAAAATGGAGATTTGGTAATCAAATATTTTCATTTAAATTTCCATGTTATATGAAAGGCCATTTTTCTTGGCTGGTTAGAATTTCTCAGACCTTGCTAGTACTTTGTACATTTAAATCTGTTAACTTAATTGCAGTGGTGTGAGAGCGCTGCACATAGACACTGCCGATAGCCTCTCCCCAG
The DNA here is from genome assembly GCA_024605025.1 of Megaceryle maxima. Taxonomy (NCBI): domain Eukaryota; kingdom Metazoa; phylum Chordata; class Aves; order Coraciiformes; family Cerylidae; genus Megaceryle; species Megaceryle maxima. The sequence continues at coordinate 23,915 of JANHGN010009918.1, forward strand.
GCTGTGCCGGTGCCTCTCGTGCAGCAGATGTAGAAATGACAGTGCTCAAAGTGTCTGACTGTCAGCCTTGCATAAGAGACGTGAAAAGATCATGCTTGATAAAGGCACTTTTTATGGCTGGTTATCGCTGTGAGTTTGGGGGTCAAAAACAGCACTGAGAACTCTGTAGATCTCCCTTGGATTGTTCCCGTTGTACTCAAGTTATCCAGATATTCCTGGGAGAGATGGTCCTCTGTTTGATTCTCCTGTCTCCCTTCACCTCAGCGATCCTCAGACTTCCTTCCCAAAATAGTCATTCAGGGGCTTTTTAGGGCCATCTGCTCACTGTCTATGCTGAGCAGCCAAGAAAGTGTCCTCATCCCTGCAACAGGTCTGTTGGTTTGACTTCAGTCTCATGCTGAAGCAGCAAATGGCTGCTAGAAAAAAAAAAGACACAAAAAATTTCTGATTCTTCTGACTGATGTGGAGAGGACAAAGTAAATTGGTTCAATTCTGACTGATGTGAGGTACTCACCAAAGACACTGCACGAGCTGTAAATAGGTGTTTGATGACTTTATTAGGACAAATTCACAAATGTTCATGGGGCATTTGGGAGTCAAGGTAACCATTTACTTATATAAGTTACTTGATAAAACAACTTTGCCCGGAAGTCTTGAGAAATAAGTAATTAATGGGATATTAAAGTATTTTAGTTATATACTACAGTTACCTTTGCCAGTTAATCTTTACTGCAGTTAACTGAAGGGACAAAATCCCAGCTGCTGACTCATCCTTCACCTATGGAGGTTCCTGCCTGTTGACAGGAGACCATCTATGTTGCCTGTGATGCTGCAGTAGGACACAGGGGTATGGACTAAAATGCTGTGCAGGCATCTCCCTCTCTAGCAAATAACATGTGCGAGGACAAGCATGTTGTGGTATTTCCTAAAACACTTTTTTAGCTTTTGGTTGGCTCACTTTCTGAGTCAGAAATTGTATTTTGGTGTTTCACAGCCCTCTACAGGGATTTTCTACCAGAATTTGCAATACCTCATTTTCAACTAAAATGCAGTTTCCTCTGCAGAGCCTGGTTCAATTGAGCTTCAGTTATGTGACGTCATTCTCTGTTGATAATTCTCTGGTGACCTGCCAAAGACACAAGTGAAAATCAGTAGATATGGGAGAGGATGTTAACACTACCCTGACTGTGTTGATGTTGGCTTCCCCCCACTTCTGCCTTAATTGCACTTGAAAGTTTCAATTAAATTGCACAGTGACTTGATCAGTGAGGCTTGCCATGGCTTCTTGGGCAAACTCTGCTGTTAAGTCAGATGGAGGCTTTTTCACTTCAAAGTTCAGACAGCTGGTCTGTATCTTGGTGGAGAGACGTTGGCTACGCTCTTCCAAGGATTACAGGCGTAAGAGGCCAAGTAGTCCTAGTTCAGCATCAGATTAAACTTCTTGTTTTGTGTAGTTTGCTTCCCATGTGTTGATATTGGCACCTTCCACCATACCCTGGCTCATAAGATGGCCAGCTCATAAACTGGAAGTGGCAGGGTCTTGCTGGAGTAGAAGAGTCTTCCAACTCCTGGTGAACTCCTATGGTCTGTGGAGCTTCCTAGGGCACAAGGGCTGGGCAGCAGCAAGAGGTCAGTGACCCCGGTTGTGTTTTGGTGTGTGCTTGGCACATTTGGGGGGAATCCTCAAAGGGTGGCATGTGAGCAACTTTGTGATAGAGAAGGGAAGAACCTGTAGCCCAAATGGCAGATAATGACCAGTAAATTAAATCGCCTCATATGATGAAATCCTATCATGTGAATCTGGTAAATGAACATGTAAGTGCTGAGAGAGAAAGATCAAGGTGAGAATTGTTTTGAAGAGCTTAACTTCTTTTTAGTGAATGTAGATATTATGCGGGGGAGTGGGGGACAGGATACCAGTGGTGAAACCTTCAGCAATTTCTGTACAACTTTCCACACTTAAAAGCTTTTGAATGCATTAAGGTTGAATCCAGCTGCATGTATTAAAATCTTTAGCTATGCTCTAGAAGAAATACCTGGTTTTAGCACAAGAAATGCAAACCTTAAATAAATGAAAGCAGATGTATGCCCAGTTTCATGCTGGGAGTGTGGAAAAATGTTAAGCTACTTTGCATTTACCTTGTATCTGACAATGATGTGTGGTAAATGTCTGATGGGGTAGTTGTATGTATATTGATATTCATTTCCAGTACTTCCTCCCATAACTATTCTGGAAAAATGACCCCCTACACCCTGTACAACTTAATCTGAGATGCCCTCATCTGGTAAAGCAGTTAAAGAAACAGCTGCAAATCTCTTGGTGCCATTGTTCCCTTTAAATGATTCTTGAGACTGGGCTTGGAGCTGGCACCATCCTTGCTGCCTTGTCCCTGAGCTATCCCTCCAAAGATATTTGACAGTCTTCTCTGAATCTTAAGCATTTTTCACGCTCTTTGCAGAATACTCTGTTCCTCACTGTTATTTATAAATGAGTGGCAAGGAAGATGGCTGTGCTTTTCTCAGAGGTATATGGATATTTAACTTGCTATTATCTGAATTTGTCATCCTTGCTAAAGAATGAAAAAATCAAGTTACTTAAAGACCCAAATTATTGGGAGGGAGTGAGACAGGGCCCTACTTTGTCTCAGTGCACCACAAATAATGAACCATGAGCAAAATACAGGCTCACTGGTTTGCTAGTAACAGAGAGAGAGAGGGGGGTGTGGTGAGCACAGTGCATGCTGCTTGGCTCCTCCTGCCACATCTTGCACTGTGCTTTCAGGATCTGTTTCCCATGAAGATAATTATTTCTCCCTTCTCCCCAAAATTTGGTGCTAATAAAATGGCATTGTTAATCAAAATGTGCATGGCCGGAAAACTGAATGATATATACACACAATACACTTGTAAGTTCCCTGTCAAACAAATACCAAATAAGTATTGCAAATTATGTATACTTGTTGAATTTTAAGTTAAGGTTCAATCAAGTCTTAACTGAATCTGCTACATTTTGGATGGGTCTCATCTCTTTGATAAGCTGGCTTTATTTCCAGCTGGTAAGTGTATCTGACCTGGTAACATATTTAGAAAAACCAGAGCTCTCTGGATGTGGACATGAAATTACCTTAAAATGAGGAGCCATTTGCTTGAGGGTGTGTTAGATGCCCGACCTGCCTGGCAGCTGGGTCCCTGCAACTTGACTTCATTTCCAGGATTTTAAAGGAAACAAGTGGGAACTTGCTGCTGTCAGCTGTTGTCCTAAAAGTCCAGGCTGGGACCTTTTTTTACAGGTCAGGAGCTAAGATCAAGATTTTCCTTTTGGGCATCAACAGTATCTTGTTGCAGTCTCCTGGATATATTGGATGATAAAGACATACCTGAGATACTGTACATTCCCATTATTGCAGGTTTAAGTCATGCTGCACCTACATATCCCTTTTCTTGCTGATTCATTTACTTTTTGCCATATTTTATTCCATTATGTTCTAGGTTGGCCTTGACCACATGAAATAAAATGTGGTGCTGAAGTCCAGTGTGACGCAACAAGTTGGTGTTTTGTTGGTTGGTTTTTTTTTTTGGTATGTAGGTAAGTTGAATCCTGATGAGGTCCTGTATTAATGATTTACAGACAAAAATACAGAGTTTAAAAGAGAGGGAAGTAGGAATAAACTAACCCTGTGAGATCTGCAAACATGTCTGGAAAACCAGTTTGCATTGCTGATTTTGAAGAGTATGCTAAAAAATTTCTCCCCAAATCAGTGTATGATTATTACCGATCTGGAGCAGATGACCAGGAAACGTTAGCAGATAACATAGTAGCATTTTCAAGGTAGGAGGATTATTCAAAGCTGATGTGGGAGGTAGGGGGTGTAAATTCTGCTTTATTAGTAGATGTTGTGTAATATTAGATTCTTGTGTGAACAAAACTAAACTTTTCTGAAACTTTGTTCTTTTTTAGCAAAAAGACCCATAATTCCTTCTCGGAACAACTCTCTTTCCCTTTTCTCTCCTCTACCTAACATTTCTGTCAAAAATCCATTAGCATTTTCTTAGTTTTACCTGCATTTTGTTTCTTTTGTTAACATGAATTCTGTACAGAGTCCTTTGGCTGAAACTGTCATTTCTGCATTTGGGGCTATAATGCCAATGAGGGATTCTTGTGGTGGCATTGTACCTTTTAGGTTTGGAGTCAGTTTTGCCTTTACCTTGTTTTTCCTAAACTGAATTAGTTACAGAATCACAGAATTGTTCTGATTGGAAGAGACCTTTAAGATCATAGAGTCCAACTGTCAACCCATCACTGCCAGGTCATCACTAAACCATGTCACTCATCACCACATCTGCGTGGCTTTTTCAATCCCTCCAGGAATGGAGACTCCACCACTGCCCAGCCTGTTCCAGGTCTTTGCAACACTTTCACAGAATAAATTTTTCCAGCCTTTATGTGGCCTTCCCTCAGAAGTGCTTGTGTAGCATTGATAGGTGAGACCTGCACAGCCTTGCAGAAAGGAGCTTCATATGCTAGCTCTGGGGCAAGCTGTGAAAGTCAGGGCTCGGTCCTGTGTGGCCAAGCTGTGCTCGAGGGGTATACAGTAGAAGGTCAGCGCTTCACCAGGAAACACTGAAAGTGATGGGAACTATTACAAACCACTTCTGACTTAGAGTGGCCCCCTGAACTGTTGTCAAAACCTGGATGCAGATCACTCTCTCTCAGAAGTCCAAGGTCAATGCAATGTCAATCAGCATTTGCTGTCAGATTTGGCGGAAGAGTGAAAAATCACAAGTCAATTGGTTCCCCATCCCCTAAATCTCTGCTGCTGCTCTGCTCTTGAAGCATCAGCCCAAGCACAGCAGAGGAAAGGCAGCTGGAGACTGATCACCTCAGACCAGCTGAGCCCAGTCAAACTGCTTAAGCAGCTGTTGGCTTCTCTTTCCTTTGGGCGCTGTTAGTCCAGACATTTAACCCTCGTGTGCTTGTATTTGCTACTCTGAGAAGGATTTAAGACAAAGCCTTTAGAGTCTAACAAACCAAAACAAGAATCTTCTAATTTATCTTTAGTCTTCCCCCTCCCCACTCTGCTTTTCTGCTGTAGCACATCAATACTTACTGCTCCAGTTGCCTTTCCACAGGCTATGAGCAATCCAGCTGGAAATCCCACACAACTTCAAGGCTGTAGAAAAGTCAGTGGAAATTCATTTAGCAGCATCTAAAAGGTCAGATTGCAGAAATCATCTCGGAACCTTAATTTTAGGGACACATATAGAAAAGCTTTATAATGTCAGGAGAAGAAAACTCACCTCCACTGTGACCACTTATTCTAGACATCTTAGCTAAACACAAAGTCCCCATTATGAACCAGAAGGCCCCTTGTGCTGGGGGCTGCTCAAAAGCAAGCCAAAGCACTGCTCTGGCACCGAGGAGTGAATAGAAACAGGAAGGAATGTAGGAGTGCTCACCTAATTTATTTTTTATTTCATTTTACTGCTTTCAGATCCTATGATCTTACTTGCACTCATAAAAACCAAAATGAGATGTTAAGAAAAGGACACAAAGGATGTTCTCAGAGACAATAAACTGTAGAAGTAGTGGAGATTTTACTGCTAACAGCTACAGCTAATCATGATTAAATATGAGTTGCATGTCATCTGCCCAGAGACAGGCTAACGCTTACTGGTTTAGTATCAGTGGAACTAGATGTTACTGGTGAGATAAGAGTGGCTCTGCTCTGAAGCTGTTTTTCATGGCAAGGGCAAATTACTCTGATAAGAAAATCTCCTGATTTTGGGCTGGTAACCTCCTCTTTCCTGGCATCTCCTTAAATCTTTTTAATAGGAGCTTCCAGTTATAGGTGTTCAAAACTGCAGAGCTTGCAGGATGCCTGGGACCGAAGGAGATGTTAACTAGCAGTGCTTGAACAGCCTGAGATACTGGGGGGGGGAATTAAATTTTGCCAGGTCCTGGTGTGGCTAAAGGGCTCTCAATGCTGGGTTCCTGCTCATCTGTGAAAGTATGTGAAGGGGGTGGTAGGTTTATTTTTGGTTTTGCTCCCTCTCCCTTTGTATTTTTGTCTTTAAAACAAGATCTAATTTCAGCAGTAGCTTTGTCTTCTAAAAAGACAGTTAATAAAATCTAAAAGACTTGACAATGGGGCTTGCTCTTTTAAATCATCAAATAACAGAACTTACTGACAGCCAAAGAGAGGTCACAGGTATAAATTATGAAGTTGAAACTTTCTTACCTTTCTATTGCTCTACATTTAAGTCTTTTTGGATGTCTCCCAAAGCACAGAAAGGTGGGGTAATGTGCTGGTGATCACCCAGCAGATCAGTGGTAGAACAGGGATCAGAGCCTGAAACCCAGCTCCCCTGGTGAGATATGTGGTCCCCTCCCTTCTGGTCACAGCAGCACCAGCAGGGCTCTTCCTGTGAGGATGGACATTGCAGCTGAAGTCATCTGCTGGGGCTTGCCAGATGTACTGGTATGAAGTAGAAAGGATGCAGGGCTGGATATAGCAATTTACAGCTTCATGGGCAAATCTGCTCTTCTATCTGCCTGTAATGCAGATCTGCTAGTTTAAGGGTTAACCTTAAGTAACAGTGAAAAATGTAAATTAAATCAATCTCAACATTTCTAGTGCCTTCTTGTACCTATCTATTTGCAACTGTTTTGAACTATTTCCCATAAGCAGTGTGCACTGGCTGCCTGCAGCCATACAGACCTTCCTCTCCGCAAAGATGAGCCCTGGAGCTTTTTGGAAGCACATTGAACAAAGGGTTCTAGGGGCTTTACCTCAATAGCTTCCCTGGCTCCCACCTGTAGCCACTGAGGGACAACACAGGATGATGGATTCTTATTTTCTCAGCACATGCAATGCTGCCATTAACAGTTTGTTAGACTCTGTTTGCAATGGCTTCCTGGCAGCATACCTAGAAAAGGTCAAAATGTGGTATAAAGATTTCACAGTATTTTGTTTTATATGATCTGTTTGACACAAGCAACTTTGAAAATAAATCTCTATTTTCCTTTGATGCTGTGGGGAGAAGCATGGCCTCATTAAAGATCCGGGCTGCTTCTCCCTGACTCTCACGCAGTTCTTGTATGTCTCTGAGCACATTACTGTTTTTAATCCCTGTTCCTGAGTGCAGCTTGTGGGTAAATATAAGGATGGACTTTACACCCTTGAGCCATAAATGATGACTTTGTGAAAAAAAACAAGTAAGTTCAGCTTTGTTTCCCAGGGCCAGAGAATTCCTGTTAATTTCCACTGTCAGAAGCTGATTAAAAACATTTACAGTTTGTTTAAATATTTATAGATCTATCTATAAATTTTTTATTTTTAAATGGAAGAGAATAAAGCATGAAACTGAACCAGAAGCATGAAGTGTTAGCCCACACCTTTGTGGTGCAAGATTATTTGGGTGAGCGAGACTGCTGGGACAGATTGTATTTAGAGGAAAAATCAGCATTGGGTTTGGTCTGTGAGCTTTCTTGGGTTTTTTTGATAGCTGAATGGTTGCATTTACGGAGAAACAAATAGTTTATTATTAAGGACTGATCTAGTAAATGAATGGTAGTTTTGATAGGTGCTGGAACACTTTAAGAATGGCCCTTGCTATTTTTGGAGCAGCATGATCCATATCCATTTGATTATAAAGCAAATGCCTTGGCCTTTTGACAGCACAAGAGCTTGAAGTGTTTCGGACCTGTAATCGCATACCAGAGTATAAAATGTCTCCAAAAGGCCAGCGTTGAAGATGAGTTTAGCACCAGGTACAGTGATTCTTCTCTAGCTTGTAGCTCAGGGACTGAGCATAACCACATCATGAAACTTGCATATATATCCACATCAGTTTGTTCCTGCTAAGGCCAAATAATTATTTTTTTTTTATCCATAGCTTTCAAATGACATGGGGATGGCACTGACATATGTGAGGCATTAAGGCCAGAAAAGATTTGGGATGTGAGGGCGTACATTACTCCCTATGGCATCTAACTGCATTCACCTCGCTTTTGCTCTGAGTCCTGAAATGCCCCTTGTCCTTCCTGCACTGTGCTCTCTGGCGGTTAAATTCCTTCGCAAGTTGCCAATGAACCAAGGGCCCAGAACGGAGAACGGATTTCATGACAAGGTCAGGATTAGCTTGATGGCATTCAAGAAATCAATCTGAAATCTCCTCTCTCGGCATTTTATTGAAGGGGGACATCTGTGTGTGTAGGACCATTTTTCTGCTAATCAGCTGTGACATGTTCTGCCACTGGTGGCCTCTGGAGACGTGTTTTGTTGGTGTGTACAAGGAACAGCAGTCATTTGTCAGCAACAGCACTGATGCCTATTTTTTTGCAAATGTGTCATTGCCTTTTAGCTAGGTATTAAGGGTGTTAAATTCACTGGGCACATAAATAATTTAAAAGCAAGGCTGAGCATGTGATGGGGGTCAAACAAACACATGAAGTTATTGGAGGGAGAAAAGGAAAGGAATGCTTGGAACAATAAGTTGGTTACATTTCTGAGATGTCTTTCACCTCAGATTTACAGAGTGCTTCAAAAAGAGTCGCTGTGTGGATGACAAGACACCCTGAGAAAGAAAATTTGATTTTCCTCAAGAAAAGCAGCTGTTTCTTAGCCTCACAGAGCACTAGCTCCTGTTCTTTATGATGGGAAGTGGAGCTGAAGGGGAGATTAAGGCAGCAAAGTGGGTTGGAGTTGGGATGGAGACTGCCTGAACGATGTGCCTTGCCCGAGCATGCTGATTATGATGCAACATGAAGGGATTGTTTAGCACAGGCTTGGAAGAGGAACAAGAAAGGCTGCTTCAAAATGTGTCTCAGTTTGAAAATTTCAGCACTTTTCATAGCTGAAAATGAGTGGGGAAAGCAGTGAGTACTTCCTTCTTACTGCAAGATAATTTAAATCCTCAAAATATTGAGCATGAGGGAAAATGGAAAAAAAATAAATAGCAAACACTAATGTCCTCTTCTTGCCTTTCATCTTTCTTTGAAAACAACTGAAGTTGCTGAAATGAGGAGTGCTCACTGCCTGCCCTGCTGAGGCATCTCCCTGCTTCCAGCCAGGAGGAAAGATGTACTTGCTTGCAATTGCTGATTGCAGCATGGGAGTGTGAACTTGGCTGGAAAGAAATGTGGGTGATGAGAAGATGAATAAAAAAAAATATACAAGCTTTTTCCAAAATATCCAGGAAATGTTTTCACTCAAATACTTGGAGGAAGCAGATGTTGCGTGGCAGCTTAATGGATGCGTGCTCCGGTTAGTGGGAAATTCTGCTCTTGGGTTTTGCATGCTGTTAAGGGCATTTCCCTATGGCTTGTCCAGAAAATGCCTTGCTTCAAGTGTCTGACAAACTCCCAGGTGAAAACACCTGCGTTTCCAAAGCAAGATCAGGTTTTATTTAAAGAGAATACTAGGGCAGTAGTCAATTTCTTAAGTGAGTACTGGGTCCCATGAACCAGTAGTATTAGGAGTATTGACTTCATGTTTGTTGATGTGACCTAATAAGGCATGATGGGAAGAGATGCTACAGAAAACATTAGAAACATTTAAAGAAAACATTTAAAGAAAACATTTAAAGTCTGGGGCTGATGAGCCTGTGGACCCCAAAAAACTCATGGTCGAAGTACTCACGGATAGTATATAAAGGTGAGTGGGAAGGAGGCTGTTTATCACTGCTTGAAACACTATCATTTTTCTTGCATATACTGTTGGGAGGATATTTGCTCCTTGCCCTTTTTTTCCTATCTAAAACACTACATCTAAAGCACTATAGCTAAACTACATATAAAGCACTAAAGCAACTATCTAAAACACTACAGAAATGTTGGTACGTCAGGACTGACCATCCTGTGTGTGTTTGAGATGGCAGTGGCTTGCACCAGGTACAAATCTGACAGGCTTGGGACAGCAGAGAAAGTAAGAGGTTGGGAAAGAGAGAGATACTTCATATCCTTATGCTTTTGAGTTTGATTGTAAAAATGAGGAAGGTTGTTAAAGGATTTTTGTTTAGGTGGTGGTTTTTTGTTTTTTTTTGTTTTTTTTTTTTTTTTTTTTTCTCTGGGAAAAGAGGTCTCAGAGCTGGGAGAAAGCCTTCGGAATGAGGATTAGGAAGAAAGGGGGAGAAAAAAGGTTGTTTTCTTTGTCCTCTCCTCAGCCCATCCTCCCCTGAAAAATAACAAACTGATACAATAGCATGAAAACAAGTCTGAGGAGCTGTAGCTGTAGTGTGTGTCTTGGCATTGAATAATACGGCTGACTCCTACAACTGCATGTCTCCTTCCAAGCATCATATCTATCTTTCTCCTTCCTGGAGAGCTGGCATGGCCCCCTGCTCTAGGGCTTCAGAAATCTGGGTCTCATCCTAGCTCTGTCCCTGGATTCTTATGGAAGTATCTCTTTGTATTTCTATAAAATGAAGAGACTGTGGTTTGTTGGGTTGTTTTAGTTGTTGTTTGTTTGTTTTTTTTTTTTTTTTTTTTCTCTAACCTGTCAGCTTAATATACAAGCTGAAGCTGATCACTGCTTGCTGTCAGAGCACAGTCTGAGGGTAGCAGTGGCTCTAGTAGCTATCTCCATGCTGCTAATAATATTATCAGTATGGGGCACTCTAGTGCTGAGCAGGTAGTCAGGTTCAGCAGTACTAGAGCTTAATCTTTTAATTATTTTCTATGATTAGCATGCAATAGGCATCAGAGTCCTTTCAGAGGGAGATGCCTTAGTGAGAGATTGGTGTGTACTCTACTACTACCTGCAGAGAGCCTTTGGCTTGGCTCAGTGCACACCCATGTGGAGAAGCAGCCCCTGCTATTGAACCCCCTCTTGTGGTTTGTCGTAACAGCGGCTGCACTGCAATGCGGTGACCATCACCTGGATGGTCAGAAAAAGTCTTAATTTCATAGGCATCCCCAGGAATGCAACTCTATTAATAAAGGTCTGGATACTGTGGTATCATTTAGTTGACCACATCATATCAAGGACTGTAATACCATTGTGCTGATGTGTGGAGGGAAGAAAAAAAGTAAATTTCTCCATGTGCAAGCGTGTGCTGTCCAGCTTGACATTGTAATTTCAGATTAAGTCTGTTTTAATTTGCTCTGTTTTGCAGTCGGCTTCCATTTGTACCTGGGCTGAAGACCCCAGTGGAGAATCTGGGCTGATGTGGTTTCTGGTGATCAGAAGGCAAAGCAAGGTTGGGAAGGGTTGAGCAGATGCTGGGCCGTATTTGGTCTGCTGTAAGTCTGGAGTCCCTGCAGTATGATGAGCTGACCCTGGGGTTGCAGCTGTAGTCTCGGGGACTATGTGTTGCACAGTGGCTGATGACTGCTGGGTATGTGACCTTTCCAAGCAAAGTGAATCAGTCTCTGTGCCAGGAGAGATGTGGTGCAGTGGATTTCATCCCACCTTGAGCTGAGGACAAACTGGACAGCCATCCTGCCCAGCTGCTTTCCATGGGGCAGAACACTTCTGTCTAGTCTCAGTGCAAAGACCTGGACAGGGAGGGCTGAGCATGCTGACCAGCCTAGTGTTGTGTGGTTGTTTGGTGTTGTGTTGGTTTTTTTGTTTGTGTGGGTTGGTTTTTTTTTGCGTTTTGTTTGTTTGTTTGTTTGTTTGTTTTTTCAAAAATCCCATGTCTTGTGGCTCCCTAGTCCATCGGAGGAGTAACTGAGGTGAGCTGATGAGTTCTCCTGTTCCTGCACATCCTCTCTCATCCAGTTCTGCCCCAAGGCTTTCAAGGAGGCTGAGATTCAGCATGAACCTTATTATTTTGCAGCTCCTGTCTTTATTGACTGGTAACATTTAAAAGAATGTTCAAAGACACTTTGCCTCTTTCATCTTCTATGGACTTTGGTCCTTCCTTGCCCTCTTTCTGTCCTGGTTTTGTGCATTTTGTGGGTCCTGCTGCAGCTCTGGGTCACTTGGTAAAGTTTTACTCCAGTCCTGATGTTTGGTACCAGTCTCTGGTACCTTGTGCAGCCTCTTCCCCTTCATTTTATTCCTGACAGCAGGCAAATCTGTCCTTGGCTGTTAGGAACTGTAAATAAACATGATGATGCAGGCTTTTTATTCTCTTTATTTGTCTCTGTGTCAGATGGAAGCTGTACCCCCGGGTGCTCAGGGATGTGTCAGTAATGGACCTGTCAACCTCAATCTTGGGGCACAGAATCAGCATGCCAGTCTGTGTTGGAGCAACTGCTATGCAGTGCATGGCTCACGCTGATGGAGAGATGGCTACTGCTAAAGGTAAACTGTGCAAAGTCCTCCCTGCAGTGAGTCTGAGGAGCAGAGTAGTGCTGTGCCTGGTGGTTGTGTAGCCTGGCTTGGTTTCTTGCTCCTGGTGCTACGGTCAGGATGGATTTGAGTTGCTGCTCAGAGTAATTTGGTTTACTTTTGGTTTTGTCTTTTTACTGTTTAACTTTGCCTGTTTTGTGTGCAAGTTTCTCCCTCACTATGAAACAGGAATGAAAAATGCAGTATGTAAGAGGGGAATCATTTAACAAATACCAAATTGGAAACTACATCTATCTATTCTTTCCATACATTCTGTGAATATAACTACGTATTGTCATGGCAACATTATTCCTGTTATAGAACTGATTCTAAAAATTCAGCCACCTGTCTGGGAAAAATAGTTGCTTTGAAGTGCTCTCTTTGAGAGCATCCCAGGGAGCCAGCAATATAAGGGCCCCTTTGGGCTAGATGCTGCTCAAAGATGGAGGCTGCAGCCTGAAAGGCTGCGTGAAATGAGATGTCAGACAGGATTCAGAAGTGAAATTGTTTCTTACCCTTTTAACCTGAGCTGTAGGATGACACAAAATCTGACAGAAGTCCCATGGACTGCTTGTTGCATACAAACAGCATCGGACTGTGTTTTTCAATACTCCAGCACTGAATGAAAAGGCATACGAAACTTAAACAGGCAATATTGTATATATTATTATTATTAATAATCATCATCATCATCCTGTGCTTGGTTGAGCTATTAATCTAACAGCATTTCCATGACCAGTGCAACAGATGCTAGTGTGAAGTGGGTCTAATTATCTGCCCTGAAGTGGGAGCTAATCTCAATTCTCATTAAAATGCTGTGTCATTACGATGGGCTGCAGCACACCTCCAGCAGCAGTCTCTGTAAAAGCAGATTTCTCCTATTGTATGGTATGTTTGGGGACTCGTTTTTCTCCTTCCCAAGGGACTTATTAGGAAGCCAAAGATTTGATGCCTATTGTACGTGCAGGCGCTTTCCACACGGTGGAGCTCGAATACCTTAAATTGCTTTGCAAAGCGGTGTCTGATGGGACGCCTTGGTGCTGTCCTGCCCTTTGGCAGCTCTTTTGGATTATTTCTAGCCCAGGCTATGCTGGGAGGAAACTCTGAAGCATTATACCCTTCAGTGCAAACATATTAATGCCATGTTAAGAGCAAGGTTCGAAAAGCATGAAATTCGGCATGTTCCTTAACAAAAATTCCTGCTGATGTTACAACCCAGCCACGTTTTAAGGCATAAATCTGTAATGGCACATAAAGTCGAGTGGTACAATAAGGCTGACTACCAGGACTGAGTTATGGTTGTGGTAGATAACTTAAATTGAGAATTTCCTGACTTTCGTGCACTTACAATTTCAAGCTTTAATATGTGATTATGTTCTGGGGTTTTCAAGCTAGAAGAGCTTGGTGTTCCGGCAATGATTTGAATGTGTGGTCAAATCATGTTATATGGGAGTTGGTAAATTTTTCATGACTTTAAAAGGAGAGCATAATTAAACTCACGCCCTCTGCATTGCATTAGTGTTTCTTGTATAAAAAAATACAGCTTTGGTTTTGAGCTCTGTTAGAGGTGGAGTTGAGGCATTTAGTGCCAAGCTTCTGGTTTAACCTTATAAGATGACAGGGATTAGCTGTAAAATACACAGTTGGCTTAAAGGTTCCCTTAAACTTGGGACATTCAGGATCAGGGGTTTGATACATCTAACTTCTCTTAAACTCTGCGGTACCTTTGAGATGCGAGCGAGCAGATTGTTGGTTGCTTTTAATGGGCTTAACTTCAGCCACACCAATTTGTGTAAGTGAATAAAGTCTGATCCTTAGTCTTCAGGCTCTTGCAAAGCCTGGCACACTTCATTAAGCTTGATTTTTGGCTTAGATTTGTTGAAAGCGACATATGTGATGGTGTCTCTGCTCTTGTGACAAGCCTTGGAAAGCACAGCATGGGCTGAATCTTCCCAGGCAGGGAAGTGGGAGCTGTGTGCCCCTGTTCGTGTCTGGGGGCATGGCAGCTGGCCAAAGGAGTACCTTACAGGAGAGGTAATCTTAGGGCTCACACTATGCTCACCTGCAGAGCAGAGCAAAAACCTGCAGGCAGCAACAGCTCCTTCTTCCACCTTTTTGTAGTTTTGAGAAGGATGCCTGACCCTGCCCAGGGATTCCCTTAAGAAACAGCATTTTGCTTTGAACTGCTCTGCTCTTCCAGTGGGTTTGTCCCGCATGTCGCAGCTTAAATATCCTCTCTAGGGATAAGGGCATGTCATAGTCTCTCTTGTTAGGTAAAACTCCCTGTCCTCACTTTGTGGTTTTCTCGGGGGTTTTGGGAGCTGCTGCTCCTCAGAGGATGCTCTCCCACAGTGACCAAGCTGGTGGAGAGGAGTGTGCATCTTACCCAAGATAAGGTAAAGTCTGGGAGCTTGCCTTAAACACACCTTCACTGACAATTCACTTTCTTTAGTAAAGGATGCTGGTGACAGACCAACTGACACAGCCTAAGTTATTCCAAAGGATAGCTAACTCCACTCCCAGCAGAATAAGCTGTAAACAGGGACAAAACTTGTACAGCTTCAAATGTGGATGTTGTATTTACTTAAAATTCTGTTAGCTAGACTTAAATTAAATTTTGAAAAATAGAATTGTCTACATAGGCTATAATAAGGTTGCTTTCCAGTTTTCTTCGATGTATCTAAAAGGACCTGGAGTCCTTCCTTCTAGAGAAAGCTTTCTTGTCCTTGAAGCAACTTTGCAGAACTTGGCAGCTGTCCCAGTTTTTTCAGGTCTTTCTTCAAATATGTTTCCTAGCATTCAAGTTGTAGTTCCTCAGTGTATGTGGCAGTTTTCCAAATAATGGATTTTCTGTTCAGTAGAAACCAAAAAATTGGGAGGAAAGTTGTTTTGGATTAACTGAAATGTATAATTTGACCCAAAACGCAATGTTTTATTTCATTTTCCTACTAGCTAATGCTTTCAGCCATAGTTCTGTTTTGAAACAAAAGTGTTGGCTCAGAAGAAAACATTTCCATTTTGAAAATATCAACATATGACATTTTGACTTAGGTGAATTTTTCTCATCCTTCTGACTCCAATTTCAACCTCTTTAACTAAAAATATTTGCCAAATTTGATGAATAATCTTAGCCATCATTAAAGAGCAAAGGGCTGTTCTCTTTTCAGCTGAACTCCCCTGATTCTATGTGTTCTTAGTTTTGGGGTTTTTTTTGTCCTTGCTTATTCATCAAAAGATTCACTGTTTCTCCATTTGCCTTTATTTACTCGCTAGTCCTTCATTTGCCACCCCAACTTCATGCTCTGCTTACAAACCAATGTGATCCCCGTGTCATCTCCATGAAAGTGCAGTAGGACTCGGGACCCACCTTTTAAGTACAGGCAAAACCTTGTGCACTATCCAGCTACTGAGCAAGAAACAGCAATTTTTGGAAACCTTAATCGATTATAAATGGATACGTAGCATTATTGTACTGAGATTGTTTGTATAGCTGCTAATTACATACCACTCTTACTGACCAATTACCTTATATTCTCTTGATGTAGTTGAGAAGGGGTATTGCAATACCTGACTTCTCTCTGACTTGCTGAAATTCAGCCTGACCAGCCTGACTGTTCTTGGGCAGATCTTTTGACAGCTTTGAATGATAGTTGTTCAGAGCGGATATTTTTATGTTTGTCCTCTGCAATTGCTCTCAAACAACTTTGAGTTACTGCTGATGCAAGAAGGGTTTTGCCATCACCTGTGATGTGCCTGCACCATTTGCTTTGCCAGATAGCAAATAGGAACATGGACTGAAAAGCCTTTCTTTTTCCCTCCCTGTTTTAGTTAAGTTACTGGCAGCTCTATCACTTCCACTAGAGAGGGAGCGACACCTTGGTTCCTACACCTCCTAACAGACCTCTACCATGCTTTTTGTTTCCCTTGCTTCTGCTGAGCATGTGAGTTGAGGCTCCTTGTGCTCATTAGACATGCCTGTCACATTTGAAGGAGAGATTTTTTTTGTGATTTGTTGCTTTTTGTGCTCAGTCACAGTATAAATAGCAGGAGTTTGTATCCATCTTTCATCTGTTTCCTATGTAATATTAAAACAAAACAAAACAAAAAACCACAACAAAACAAAAAAAAAAACAAACAAACAAAAACAAAACAAAAACAACAACAAAGAAAAAAACCAAAAAAAACCCCAAAAAACCAACCAACCAAACAAAAAAAACCCAACAAAACCCAAACCACTAAACGTTAATTTTGAGCTATGTCTACTCCAGTGCCTTTGAGAAGACAGCATTCATGTGGAACAATATGGCCTGGCCTGACCTGGCCTTGACTGCCCCTAAAGACTGGTGTGGCCAGGGGAGTTTCTGGTACAAGCATATGCAGGCAGTCTGGCATGACAGCCCTCCTAGCCCAGACAGATCCATTTTGGCCATGCATATTTTTTCCTTGCTGCTTCGAGCCTTCCTGCACAGCTGACAAAATGCATTGTATTGACGAAATGATCATAGGCACAACCTGCACACAGCATTTTGCAGGGGCTAAATGAGGCAAGGCTGGGCAGGGGATTTCTCAGCCAAGTGTGTTTTGTCAAAGGAGTCACGTTAAGTACTTAAAACAACTCGGTTTCTTGGGAGATGCATCTCCAAGAACGTAGCTGCTGCTTCTCTGGAGAAATACCACCATGCCAAAAGGACATCGCATTGATCTCAAGTAATGTCTTCTGGCCCCTAACCTGGCGTCATTGGATTCAGAGTAAAAACAACCAGAATGGGGCAGTTTGGCTGTTGTGCTTTGGAGATGCCCCTAAAAGGGAAACGATGGGAATTTGGACAGCTAGAGAGAAATAGCAAGTTCCCATTCCCATACAAGGTAACTGGTGAAATGCGCAAGCTTAAACTGGGCTCTTCTCCAGTGTTCTCCCCTGAAGTTGCTGCCTCTAGTTTGCCCACAGGGACAAACTCCATACCCTTCCAAAACCCCTCAATGAGGTGATGTCCCGGGGGGGAAAGAGACTCTGAAATTACAGGATTGAAAAAAAGGCTAAAAACCATTATCCCTTTGTTCTCCTGTGGACTTCCCAAGTGGGTCCTGTCCCATGGTCAGCCTCGATGTTTTTTCCTCTGTAAAATACTTCAGTTGAGTTCCCCAAAAATGAATAAAGCCCTAATTTATTGAGTTTTATGCTCTCTGATGAGAAGGTATGTCCTTGCTCATGGGGCTAAGTACTGCAGTAGGGCTGAGAAACCTGTTCCTGCTCAAGACAACCATGGAACAAAAGGTAGGGTACAAATAACTCAAAGCTTTATTGTCCTGATGTTGAAAACTTCCCCAGACTCCCGTGTGTGGCTAATGCTGTGGGCATAACTGACCTCAGCTGGAGCCTGTAGTGTGTTCCAAGGCAAATGTACACTCTAGGCAGTGCTCAGAATTAAAACAAGACCTGGGTGGGGAGGGTGAAAGACTAAAAGCAATCTGAAATGGCATGAGGAAAGGCTGGCTTTCAAAAATCTGATGTTTAAACTCTGGCAAATGTCACATATTGGTGCAAGAGCATCCCATGGGAACATGGATCTAGTAGTACTGATTTGTAATAACAAATAGAGATATTTGCAGTGCCTCAAAATGAAAGTGTAAAATATAGTTGTTGGAGGAAATTAATTGCTTCTGTTTTCTTCAACTGCAGCTAAATGTGCAAGAAGTGGGAGTATATTTTTAGCAAAACCTCATTTGATGTAGAAATAAACAAAACAGAACGTAACAACACTTCAGGTCTATATATAACATGGTTTTGGAAGTCTAGAAAATTGTCAAGAACAGCTTTAAAACGATCAAGATAAATGACAGATTCACCAAAACCAGAACTTGAAATCTCTTTAAAATTAGAAACATTTTGCATGGGTGAACTTGTATTTTGGATCTGCATGGTCAAATTCAGTGTGGTGAGCTTTTGCTTTACCAGGCAGATGAGGGGAATTTTGTGAGTATGCTTTTGTGATGACTGAACTCTGATTGAGCCAAACTGCTTAAATCTAATCTTAAGTAAGATGAAAACATAATTTTCTCTGTTGCTGTGTATGCAGGTAAGTGGAAAGTATATGAATGAAAGTAAGAATGGAAATAAATGGCTACTAAAAGCAGATTGAACCATAACATTTACATTTTCCCCTTATCTGATCTGAGGGTTTTGCAATTGCTGGGTTAGCAACCCTCTGCCTCATTCATGAACTCCTACTTTACAGAGCAATGGGAATGTGGAACTCTTGCTTCTTAGCATTGCTTAATGGGCTTGACTGGGCAAATCACTTATTAGAAGGTTTGTGATAACCCACCACAGCTGATTTTAACATGACTTTAGACGTTCAGGGCATGTGGGTTCTTCAGAAGAAACTCATTTCTAGGTACTTAATATGTGAGAGGGAACTATTTTCAGTAATTTTAAGGGGAGGAACTAAATAGCTACAATACAGAGTTTTGGGTTGTTGCTACTGAATTTCCAATGACTGAAAGCTGCCTGGTGTCCCTGGGAGGGTGTAACCAATTTGTTTGAATAAGCTGTTCATAAGTTTCCACTGTAAGAAGCTTGTAATCCTTATTTAATAAAATGCTGTCATAAAGACCATTTTTTTAATTCCTCGTTGGGCTGGAGATGACGTTTTGAAACAGAGACCCATTTACATCAAAAATATGCATACTGCAGTATACCAAGAAAAATAAGGCTTTGTACAATATTTTTGAGTTCTACTTTGTATTTGCCTTTATTGCCTTTATATAACTGACAGATTAGTCCAAAAAGAATAAGTGATAGATTCATAAAAACATAACTGCATGAGGTTAGCTGGTTTATAGTGCAGCCCAGGTTGCAAATTACCCCCAGGGAGGCAGCCGGCACACAGCCTCTGGCTGCTTGACCCCATCTGGGATTGCTCAGTGACATTTAACCTTGGGGCTGCTCACACCTCCAGAGTGATTTCACTCCACAGCTTTTTGAAGGTAAATGAGCACCCATCCCTTTGGCCTCAGCGGGGACCTTGGCAGACCACTTGTCTGTCATGCTGACTCATCTTTGCATTTACTTTTGGAGACTCCTGGGTTGGTGCCTGACACGTGGGATGTGAGATCAGAACTTCTACTTTTTATTGCCAGAAGCGTGAAGCTTTATGTGTGGGATCACACAATGGATGATGGGTCCCCCTCCTTCAAGTCAAGAGACAGGAGGTGAAGATGTTGAAGCAAAGAACAGTGGAGCTTCCCCCCCCCCCTTAGATAAGGTTGTCTGCTGAACTGTGTCCTTCTGTTTTACTATGCTTTGAAATATTATGTAGGGATGACAAGCATTTACTGGAAGAGCACTTCAAGAAGCACAGAGTTAATGCTAGTGTAGGTGGGAGAAAGCAAACAAAATACCGCAATCAAAAAGCTTGAGGGAGCGTATGTGGCAGTGCTGAGAGAGACTGAAGCGTGATGTTGAGAATGACACACCAAAGCAATGTGGCAGTGGTCTAAAAGTTTGAAGTCTTAAATGCATTTTCCACATCATTTGTGTGCATATGTCCTTAAACATATGTGCCAAAATTTCCAACAAGTGGTAGCCAGACACTAGGGGCTTACAAACAGGCTCCTCATAGGATACAGAATTATGAATATGGGTTAGACTTAGTTTGACTATAATGTCTTTTATTTCCAGTATTGGAGCAGGGATCATCCCAAAGAGCTTGCAGACAGCAGTCATCAGAATTTTGCCTAAAAACACAGCATAAGATTGAGAGCTCTCAAAGCAGCCCACCACTGTTAGTAACTGCTCTTAATGGAGCCTTCTCCAGAAGGCTGAAAATGTGTTAACATTGAGGACAGGCAGCGTGAAACTGTGCATGACACACTCTAGCAAGTCCTGTTTAGAGAAGCCTCTGTTTGGATAGTCTTCAATATAACTTTGTGTTTCTCCAGCCTGCCGTGCAATGGGGACAGGGATGTTGCTGAGCTCCTGGGCCACCTGTTCTATTGAAGAAGTGGCTAAAGCAGCTCCAAATGGCCTTCATTGGCTGCAGCTTTATGTGTACAAGGACCGGGAGGTTACCAAATCCCTCGTGAAGCGTGCGGAGAGAGCGGGCTACAAAGGGATCTTCGTGACTGTGGACACGCCGTTCCTCGGCAGGCGCATTGATGATGTGCGCAACAAATTCCAGCTTCCTCCCCACCTCAGGTAGGTGCCTACTGGTAGGATGTGGGACAGGGGTGTGGCAGTGCCATGGTCACCATGAGGTGCTGTGGGAGAAATTTGCCTCTGGCACAAGGAATCTCCTGGGCAATAACCAAGGAACTGAGCACATATCTCTTACTGTGCTAGAGCCATGAACTTCTTTGTGTCAAAACTGAGGTTTCTTGGCTATTTTGAGGACTGTCAAAGACACTGTGACCAAAGGTCCCTTCCAGCTGATGGTCTGGTCCCTTTTAACCTATGTTATCCTATGACGCTGCACAGGGTCCAGGGCCATGTTGTTACTGAGCACAGAGCTTCTTTCCAAGCAACTTCAACTCTTCTTCTCCATAAGCACAGAAACACATGGGTATCAGTCTTTCTAAAATCTCCATAAGGGCAATTTCTACCCCTACGTGTGTTTCAGGACACTTTCTATTTCTTAGCACAATTTGTGGCTTCATGACTGACTCAAGCACTAAGTCTAGTTCTTCTCTGCTGCAAGGCCTGCACAGCATTTAATTTTAACAGTTATCCAGCAGCATTTTAAGGGCATTGATTCCAATAGGCTTTTGCCAATATAAATTGGTAGACTGTAGAGACCCCCCTGATCAATGTGTGCTGAAGTGCCTGCACAGTGTTGGCAGCCAAGGATTGGCTGTAAGAGTATTTGGTAGATCGGCTATCTAGGGCTTAGGTTTGCAATATAGAGCTAAAACCTCTGAGAATCTTACAAGTAGGTCTTGGTAGTGACTGCAGTCTGCCAGGGCATATATTAAGACTACCATGTTTTCTGTTACTTGGAGCCTTCAAATGAACATGAAAATGGAAAGAGAGAGAGAAGAAAAAAAAAAAAAAAAAAGAGATAGCTGAATGTTGTTTAAAGCAGGTTAACTTTTGTATTCTGAGTGAAAACTCACTTTGAATATTATCATGGATCTGAAGTGCTCTTATGTCTCCTAAGACTCTTATGTTATACCATGTAACCTGTACATAGCAAGAAATACAATATCATATCCTGAGGTCTTCTTTTTTGTATTACTCAAATTGAAGGTAAGCCATGAGACTGGGCAATGAATCTGATTCTTCACCTTACAGGCAAAAAATCCCCACAGCTTGGGGTGTTGGATCTTCCCTATATACTTGGACTTGAAGGTTGACAGAGCAACCTTAACTCTGCCTATGATCTCTGTGTTAAAGTACAGTCTCATGAGGAATGTACCAGAAAACAAACAAACAAACAAAAATCCCTGAAACATGTAGTATGAAAATGTAGTATACTGGTAAGCATAAGCCTTATACAGTAATGCTGCTGTAGATTTCTGATTGACAAAGCATTGTCAATGCACACTGTCATTTTACGTAAAAAAGTAAAGAATTGTTTTTATTTATGTAACTTTTTTTCTGTGGGGGAAGTACCATTTTAAGGCCTGAGGTTAAAGAGCTTTTGAATGCAAGTCAAATAACTGAAAAATACTTGAGGATAGTGATAGAGTATTTCTGCAACACCTTGACCCCACCTGATCAAACCTTAACATTTTTTGTTTGAGGGAACAATATGAAATGGTATGAAGTGGGAGTAATCTTTAAAGGTTCCAGTTAATCACTTCAGATTTCAGAATGATACTTGGACAATGTTTTGTTGCAGACTCGACAGTGAAACCCCGAGCGTGGGGCTCTGCTCAGTTATGTGATAACTTTTTCTTGGCTTCAGGTTTTCAACAAAGTTTCAAAGCAACAACAAGGTGCCATTGTGCTCAGAAATGTATGTAAGGCAACATTCATTCAAGTGCTGATCTGCGTTTTGCAGGCCAAGAAAAACAACAGTTATTTATATAATCTTATCCATGGTTCTGTTTTTCTCTGGGTACCCCACCCTCCACAAACCAACAGCTGAAAAGCTGCATCTTGCTGAGATCCTGCTTCTTTCTCCTTTTATTCTGGGCCTGGAGCTAAACAGAAAAGCTGTGTGAAATGTGGCTTGTGGCAGGCATGAAATCTGCAGTAAACTAGCCGGTTTCCATGCAAAAAACCCCATGAATTTCACAAAATGTGGAATAAGAATAATGAACGGTGCCATATGGAACAAGACACCATTTCCAAAGAACAGAGCAATTAGCTTCATGTGGGACGTGCATGTTCTTGGTGTGGTACTGGTGTCTCCAATGGTGGTTTAATGCTTGTTCAGCTTTCTAATATGAGCACAGCCTGAATTTCTCTGCCCTCCTTTCCCCTTCTCCTGCTTTGTCTAGTAAGTCTGTGAACTTTCTGGTGCAGGGGCAATTGCCATTCAGTTCCTAGAACCTGTGAGATTGATTTGCTGCTAAAGAGGAAATAATAGCTAATATTTTCATTTTCCTCTTGACTTCAGTGGTTCCTGGGTTATGTCAAGTAAAGTTGATGTTCCCTTTCACAACCAGCCTGTACTGCTCTAGGGTCTGAATGTCCCACAGCTTCTGATGCTCTTATCCTTCCCGTGCTCCTGGCAGATACTGTTGTTCCTATATTATGGTGGGAAACTGAGGCAAAAGGAGTGGCTAAGTGTCAGGCCCAAAGCCACACAGAAGGACAGATGTTTGAGCCCAAATTAGTGCTCTCACTGCTGAGTTTTCCTCCTGATTGTGGATTTGATGTTGAACCTCTAGATTTTGGACCTTATCCTATTTCTTTTGAAAGAACTAGGACTGTTGCCTTGAGCCACAGGAACCTGCACCAATGTTATCAAATGATTTTCCAGTCAAAGGTTTTGGCTTACTAAGAGCTGGGATCTGACATGCTGGGATAGGCTTTTTTTGCTCCTGCCCTGCAGTACAGCAGAGGTTTTACACAGCTGTATCAGATGCTGGTGTTAAGGGCTGATTTATGGCTACAATGGAACTTTCTCAGACTGTTTTTTTCTTTGTCTTTTGTTATTTTAGATTAAAAAACTTTTCAAGTGGTGACCTGGCATTTTCCTCAGGGAAAGACTTTGGAGAAAATAGTGGACTGGCTGTGTATGTAGCTGAGGCGATTGATGCAAGCATCAGCTGGGAGGACATCAAATGGCTTCGAGGGCTGACCTCACTGCCCATCGTCACGAAAGGAATCCTCAGGGGTATGTAGCTTGGCTCCTTCTGTGAGGGAGGCAAGGCATCCCTTCTCACAGAAGGCCCAGGGAAGGAAAAGGGCTCATTCTCTAGAATTGCATTACTTTTTAATGGCAAACGTCTGCTTTGCTGATATGAAATATTGTGAGATGCATGTTCATGTTTCTGTGCTGTGCTAACTAGGGAAGATTTGCTAAAACAGAGCTGAAAACTATTAAAGGAAAAAAAACATTCTCTTACTGATGCATGGTTAGGAACCCAGCAACCAAGACATTTGTGGAAGCAGCTGCTAAAATAAGTTCCTGGAGTTGTTGGTAGGCTTGTGTCCCATCAGCTGTATCTGAAATCAGGTGTGCCCAGGAGGACTGAACTGTTCATTGTGCCTGTAAACTCCAACTCTGATCTGAGTTGTATGCTACTTAAGGGGTAGCTGGATTTCCATTCTGTGTCAAAACAGCACTGATCAACAACAAAGTTCTTTCATTAAGTATGGATTATTAATGTAGTCATGCTGGTAATTCTGGCTTGGAGAAAATAGTTTAGCAAAATATGCTCTTTGTGATGAGTTGCAGGACAGACTAGAGAAAATCAAGGCTAGCAACCATAGTGGCTGCTAATCCAAAGTGGTAAAGTCATTTCAAATGACTTTTCTGATATTATAACTTAAAGATAAAACCGTTTTCTGTGATTTGGCAGGATGAAGCCTTAAGGTGGCTTAGTTGGGGTGCATTAGTTGGCAATGGTTTTTTAGTAAAGCCAAAATTTCCCTCATTATGGTGTCAGTAAGCTCCCAGTTATGGAAGAGTATATTTTGTTTGTTTGTTTCTAGCTGATGATGCTAAAGAAGCTGTAAAGATTGGGGTAAATGGTATCCTGGTGTCAAATCATGGAGCACGACAGCTTGATGGGGTCCCTGCTACTGTAAGTACTGGTTCCAATATATACCAGTGATCTCTTTTTCTCTACCTCCTTGTTTTGTTTTCTGTGAACACAGAGTAGCTGAAGGAAAACATGTAAATATATGTTATATGCCTTAGATCGTGAGCAGTAACCTCTCTCCACTTTTCTGTGTATGTCACATCACACCTTGAGTTTAGACACAGCCTTCCCTTGGTCAAACCAAACAAAAAAGGGCAGGAGGGTTTATGGTTTTTTTTTCAAGCTACATGGGCACTGTGTCCTTGGTTGCAGCACTGTGCTTGGAATCTAAAAGAGTAGTTTCAGATAATGTATTATTGTCAGTTAAACATTTAGAAATTGGAAAGTCATTAAGATTTTTTTTTTCCTAGTCTTTTATTTCACCTTTCTCATCCTTTTTTGAAAAATCCCTTTGCTGATGGCAGTACCCTGAAGGTTGTACTGGAGTTGTTTTTTCCCTTTTAATATTCTTCAGAGACTTCTAAAAAATTGCAAAGTTATAGAACAGCTCAAGGCAGAATGAAACTCCATTTTTCCCCTTTCAAACTTTTTCACCTTTGAAAAAGGTACAAGGTGGTTAAATTACAGGTTTTTTCCTTTTTCCTTTTCCTTGTCATGCTACCCTGTGCCTTTTCCAAAGGTGAAAAGGGATTTGAGAAGTTCTCAACTGGAGGGGGAAAAAAAAAAAAAAGAAAAAAAAAAAAAAAAAAAAAAAAAGAAAATGAACAAGTATGTGTTCAGGCTGAAGGAAAACCCCCAAATTTCTAGCCATTGCTCATCCTTCTTCATTTGGTGTGGGAAAGCAGCACAAGTAAAAAGAGAATGAAGAGGAGACTCAAAGAACAGTTGTGACTATTTTGGTATTCCTAATGCATCCTTGGGGAAAAACCTCCCATTTCCATTGTTGTTTTTTGAAGGCAGAGTGGGACAGGTAGGCCCTTTATCACTGAGGACTGTTTTGCACAAGAAATCTGCTCAGCTCTGCTCTCCCACTGGTGTGTGTCTCCCTCCTCTGGAGCACTTCTGCTCTCTGCTTATCCTCTCATTGGCAACCTAGGATTTCCCCAGCTGCTTTCCTTTACCCACTGATTTTTTAGAGGTCCTCATGTGCACCCAGTCATCGCCTGGTTGTGCTGGCTCCTTCTTCAGCAGCCAAGCCTTGCGCTGGGGAGCCAACTGCCAGTACAAATGGCTTTCTCAGTAATTAATGAAGTTGAGGGATTGTTCTCTGACTTGAGGTGTTATCCTCTGAGATGCTCATGCCTGACTGTCTCCAGGTATTCCTGAAGACTGGTAGGATAAATGACCTCCTGATATTAAGACTTTTCCAGTTTCAAAAGACAGACTGACATTTTTCTTTTTCAAATGTGGTTTCGTGCTATTGGAGAGTGTGCAGCTATTCAGTTTTAGACACCTTAAGGGGAATTGAATTTTCAGAATGTGGGTGCCTAATACTTCTGAAATTAATTTCTCTTCTTTAACTTCTGTCCTTTTTATCATCTTGTCACCTTTGGAGAATGTATTCTCCCATTTCACTAAGAGTATTGGAAAATCTTGGGCAAGTCTGTGTGTGAGGTAATCCAACAGGAAGAATGTATGAGGATATTAAAAACATCATTTTGAAAAATGAGAAAGCTCAAGAAATATGAATTAATTTTTCCACCAACTGCAGTAAACCAGAATTTAAACCTGCAAACTACATGTTATGGGTTTATTCCTTCACAACACCACAGTGCAGGGGAGAAGGCATTATTGCTGCCAATGCATTCCCTGGATTTCATTGTACAAAAACCTACATTTCACAATGAAGTTTTCATAATGTAAATATCTGTGTCCAATGCTAAAAATTTCTTGTTTAGAAACATAATAATTTGCTTTCATTCATGGGTTTTCAGAACGTGAGCTGAACCCAAGAAGGTTAATATTTCTAGTGTCTAGTTACACATTGAGGAAATTTGTGTTTTAATTATGGTTTGCCTCATACTTCAGTTATAGCACTTTAATGTTGGTACAGTTTGTCAGGATGTAGAAAGTGCTCTCTGTATATGGAAATAGATCCAAAATATGTTTGGCAAGAGAGCAAAACCAAAGGGAGGGGGAAAATTCACATTTTAATCCAAATCTAAAAACAAACTACACTTTCAAGTTCTTCCCCCCCCCCCCGTCATTTTTTTATCCATTAGAAAGGAAATGAATTACATCCGTATTTGAAAGACATGAATTCGTGTGCCTTTTGTCTTACTACCACACACTGTTTCCAGTCTCCTTAATATGTGGCTTCCAGTTCTCCTGATTTTCATGAATGGGAACTATTTAATGCATTTTAGGAACAGTTGCCCCATAATTAATGTAGAGGCTTGAATTCAGGAGGCTCACCTCTTCATTGGACCTCTTGCACGGTGTGAACAATGTTACCTAACTCTGTGGCTACTTAGGAACAGTAAAAATCCTTTTTCCCCTTACCTTTACCAGTGGTGTAGGGAATAATTAGAGCTTGGTGAAGGTAACATATATGTGTGGTAAAAGAAAGCATTTCCCACCTTGCTTGAAATAGAGTTATTTTTTTCTCACGTAAAGAAATTTCCTCTACAATGATTCCTGTAATCAAGGTTTATTTTCAAAAGGTAAAATATATTAAAAATTTTCAGCCTACTCCAAGTTCCTTGGGGCACTACATTTTTCTTTCTCCATGTCTATAAGTACAATGCCTGCCTCGGGTCTGGCCCTTAGTATAAATGAATAATAAATTTAAACAAGAAATTAAAAAATTTAAACAATAAATTTAAACAAGAAAGTGGGGATGATGATTTAAAAAGCAACAGTGATTCAATATCATTCCCAGACTAGAAAACACTGTAATTTTTAGGGTATTACCAAGGAAAGACCCTCTCTGTGCTTGTTGTTTCCTATGTTCTTACAAAGTATCTGTTATTGGCTCATGTCCAATATATGTCATGGGATCAGATGGACATTTTGTGTTACCCTGCTGATTCTCATTCTATTTATATGACTGTCCAAATAAATGTAACCTTTTTGTATATCTCCTAACAAACTAAGTCACTATGGTTTTTCACTACCATGCTGTGGGGCTTGTGCATACAGTTAGGCATGCAGTTGCTCATTTAGATTCTTTAAAGCTTAGATCCTGTACATAAGAAATCATTCAAAAAATCAGTGGGGTTACAGAAGTGGACAAGCTGTGTTCCTGGTTTCATTCTTTTAGATTGATGTCTTGCCTGAAATCGTTGAGGCTGTGGAGGGGAAGGTGGAGGTGTTCTTAGATGGTGGTGTAAGAAGAGGCACAGACATTCTGAAAGCAATAGCTCTCGGTGCCAAAGCGGTGTTCATCGGAAGACCTCTCATCTGGGGCTTGGTTTATCAAGTAAGTTAGAAAAAGTTCAGATTCCTATGTTTCTAGATACCTAGGCCTGCTGTTCAGGCTTAGTGTCTGCACGTATGTGTATATGTGTGTGTGATGGTATCTGTGTGTATCCAGACCATCTAACATAATATTTGCTATGACAAGAACTCAGGAGTTATGGTTCTGCACAAAACTTTGTTGACAAATGTATACATGTCTGTATCTACACACACAAGCTACAAGTACACATACTAGTACATATTGTTTCCTAATCTTCTAGGGTGAAGAAGGAGCAAAAGAAGTTCTTCAGATGCTGAAGGAAGAGTTTCACCTGGCAATGGCACTGACAGGTAAGACATGAACATTTCCTCTCGGCAATAATCACTTTGGTCTCACATTTCCTCATAACTTTCATTTGCCCTGGGCAAGATGCTGTGGTAACTTACAGAAGGGAGATGGAAATAGTTATAATAGGAACAGGTTAGGCCGCAGAATGATGGGGAAAGGACTTCTTGTTATCCCCATCTTATAGATGGAGACTGAGGAGATTAAGTAAAAAGAAGTGAAAATGTTTTTCATAAGGAGAGCAATAAACACATAGAAAAGTAGTGGCAAACCATTGGTTACCAAGGGGTGGATTTCATCTGACAATGTAGATTTCTGTGTGATAGAAAAGTAGGGTTTTCAACTGATAGATAACTTTTCCTCCAGGATGCCAGAGAGTAGAAGAAATTGGCAGGACACTGATACGAAGACATCAAGCATTGCTTTCCAAGATTTAAGCCTGCAGACTATTGCCTCGTGTGTTGCCTGTTGTACAGAAAGTGTGCTATCCAATGAGAAGCAATTGCGCTCACTCTTTGGGCCTCATCCTGTAACCCTGACTGAGAAGGGCTGGTCTGTAGGAGATCACTTGGTGAAGAAAATACCTGAAGCAAATTTTACAGGTGTTTCTGTGTTTTTCTAGGCTCTTAAGGAAAGCTGCTCTACCAGGAGTTGCGATTAGCAATCAGCCTTTATATAAGACTTTGAAGTGGTTTGCAACAAATGCTTGTATTAACCTACATGCCTGGAAGTAACTTAGCCATCAAAATGAAACTATAAACAGAAATGTTTTGATATCAAAATACAGAAATTTTAAATCTGAAAGATACTTCTTGCTTGCTCCTTAGAGATACTACATTATAGATCATAGAGATTAAATCTTGCTTTCTTATGAACACAGTGTCATTTCCCTAGTGATGATGTGCTGTTCCTTTAGAAGCATGTGGGCTTGTAGCGTGTCGCTCAAAGGGCTCTTAGTTGTAAAGAAATGAACAGCGAAGTTTAAGTGAAGCAAAACCTTTTGCAGTCAGAAAGTCGTTATGCACATGCACTAGGTATAGGTCAAATCCTCGGCTGGTGCAAATCTTTGTAGTTCTATTGCCTTCACCAAACTGTGCTGGCTGCACTTGGCTGGAGCTCTGAGTCACATTTTTACATCTGGATTTATTTGCTGACAGTGGCAAGTGAAGGCTGATGCTACCTGGGAGAGCGTGTAGGATTTGCAGCCACATGCAAAGGAGAAAGTTGAATAATTGAGGTATTGCCATGTGACTTAGGAATATTCCAGTGACCCTATTCAGCTTCCATGAATACCCTTCAGACAGATAAATCTTAGCATTATTCACTCTGCTTATGATGAGGATACAGAGACACACAGGATCTGCTCCGCTGTTCTCTGGGTAATCCAAACACACGCCGAATTCAGGAGAAATTTTGCAACTGTAAAGAACAAATAAAGAGCTTCATACTACAAAGTGTCCTTTCCCAAAGTGAGCAGAGGAAGGTAAGACTTGACTAATCTATTCTTGGGTAAAATTAAGGGTGGCTTTTCATCTGTCTCACTTCTGTTGCAGATATAGCAATGTTACCAGGGGCAGGGAGAGGCCAGTGCAAAAAGTTTTTGAAAATCTTGTGGTAGCTTAGTATTCATTTTTAAGAAGGATTGAAAGAAAAAGAAAGCCTTGATTTCATTGTTTCACTGTCACTGACATCACCAGCTCCACCATTTGTTTCCCATCAGTGTCAAAAGGACTCGTGCATGCTGACTCCCCTTTTGCTCTCTTTGAAATATCCCTTACTAAGCTTCAGGGGCAGCTTTGTAATAAAATGATGGAATATTACAAAGCTGGGGCTGGAACTTGAAATGGGGAGAAAACCCTAAAGGTCACACGCTTGCCCTTCAGTTGTAAAATTTGTACTCTTATTTACTGCAGAATGTAGTGTGTTGTGTGAGGGTTGCGTAGCAACAACATAAACTTTATCTGTGTAAGGAAATTTGAATGTTTCTCAGAGTACAGAGAAGCATAATTTCTGCTGTTTACTGCACTTATCATATGTGTTGCAATGTGGACTGTGTCAGTTGTCAATTACAGACTAACTTCAGAGAGACTTTATTTTAGATAATATAAATGTTACTTAAAAGATAGGGGCATAATATCTTATATTTACATGTTTAAGATCTATTTCTAAAGTTTAGGAGATGCAGTTTCCTGTCCTCGCCCCACTGAGATTTAAGGAAAGTTCTGTAACTCTGTGGTCCAGGATAAATTCTGATGGTGAGGAAACCAGTTTTGTTACTTATGCATGATTAACTATTTCTAGTTCTTCTGGGATAATGTGTTTACATTGTTTTTTCCTGGTTGTTATCTGAGAATTGTCAGACTGCTTTCCAATTCAACCCTAAGAACAGACCTGCATTCAAAACCAAAGTAGGAGCCAAATACTGAAAGGCTGTGAGATGTCAACAGAAATTAAATTAAGTTGCCTGGTAGACTTCTGTTTTTAAAATCACACAATCACAGAATTTCTGTGGCTGGAATGGAGCTCCAATAGACCTCCCTCAGCCTCTCCTCATCAGACTTTCCCTCCAGTCCCTTCCCCATCACTGTTGCTCTCCTCTGGACCTGCTCCAGCACCTCCATATCCTTCTGGAAGTGAGGGGCCCAGAACTGCACCCAGTACTCAAGGTGAGGCCTCACCAGTGCCGAGTACAGGGGCAGAATTACATCCCTAGACCTGCTGGCCACACAGTTCCTGATACAGACCAAGATGGTCTTGGCCTTCTGTGTCACCTGGGCACACTGCCAACTCATGTTTAGCTGGTAATCAACCAGCACTCTCAGGTCCCTCTCTGCCAGACCACTCTCCAGCCACTCCTCCCCAGTCTGTAGTGCTGCAGGGGGTTACTGTGGCCAAAGTGCAGGACCCTGCACTTGATCTTGTTAAACCTCATAGTACTGGCCTCAGCTCATTGACTCAGCCTGTCCAGGTCCTTCTGCAGCATCTCCCAGGGTCTCTTGTTAGGACCTGAGTGTCACAGCAGGTCACTACCTACTTCCTCCTGGATTTCAGGAGGGATATTCTGCTCCCCATCCCCACCTACCAACTCGGGAGCCCAGTTGCCCTGACAATAGCCAGTCTTTTTGTTAAAGACTGAGGCAAGGAAGGCATTGAGCACCTCGGCCTTTTCCTTGTCTTTTGCTACTGTGTTCCCCACTTCGTCCAGTAAGGAATGGAGATTTTTCCTGGCCCTCCTTTTGTTATTAATGTATTTATAAAAACACTTTTTATTATCCTTGACAGAACTGGCCAGCTTAAGCTCCAGCTGAGCCCTTGCATCTCTAATTCTTTCTACATGACCTTGCAATGTCCTTAAACCCTTCCTGGTTCACCTGCCCCTTCTTCCAAAGTTGATACATTCTTTTTCTTTCTTTTTTTTTTTTTTTTCTTTTTTTTCCTGAGTTACTGCAAAAAATGTTTCATGGTGAGGAAAATTTCTTGTTATTTTGAGACAATCAAACACAACTGCCTCTGGAAACTATGAAAAAAATGCAGGAATTCTCTTTGGTTTTTGTTTTTGGTTAGAAAGCAAAATGATTGACTGTCCACGACCATTTTAAAAGCTGAATAATGCTCAGGCTAAGAAAAAAAATCTACCTCCCAGTTGCTTCACCTGGAGAAGCTGAGAACAAAACATAGCACATGTAACAGGTGGTGGTGGTAGATCTTCCTGCAGTTTGTGAGGGTGTTTCTGAAGAGAATGTAAGCAATATAACAGAATAAAATAATAGCGTTTTTGTGAGATATCTTAGGTGGAAAATGACAGTATTTGCCTCTAAAATAACAAGTGAACCCAACACACTCTTAGGAAGAATTAGTCACAGTCCTTCGATCAAGGCATAGAAGTCAGGGGAAACAAAGTGTATTTTGCATTTCTGATGCTTTAGTTCATCTGCCTCTCTAGATGTCAAATTGCCAACACACTGTCTTGAGAGTTTTAATTGTGAAATTATTTTCTGACTTTACCTTGGCTCCATATATAGATACCTAGAAAAAATCTCCACATAGAAAAATACCTAATAAGGGAGGAACAGTGAGTGATATTTAGGTACCAAGAAAGATGCCATTCAGCTGGTGTGCTGGGTGCCTAGAAAAAAAACAACCTATTTGGGAGGCTGGTGACTGAACAGTAACTGAATGGGTTCTGTAACCACCTCTGAGGTAGGGCAGGAACATTCCCTGGCAAAGGAGATTGCAGCTCTTAGTGAGATAATATTTATCAGGACTCCTGCAGAGAAAGGAGACCAAAAAGCAAAACCTGGGACTATGAAAGAGAGGAGGATCCTGTATTTAAGAGAAAGTGGTACCTCCCAAGAGGCGAAGATGTGAAGCAGGCTCGTACATACTGATGCTTCATATTTAGCCTATCTGTGGATTTCTCTGATGTTGTCAGCTTAGAAGATTTCCTTTTTGGAAACATCCGCACAAAGTTGTCTCCTTGGCCCCAGTGAGCCCATAAAGGATTTAAGCCACTGAAGAGAATATGATGTGTGTGACACTCTACTGAGGATGTGTATAAACCACTCAGGAGATTTGCAGAGGCTTCAGCCCTGGCTTGAGATCTCAGCAACTGGACTTGAGATCCCCATTTCTAGCAAGAAATTCTAAAGACGGCAGTCTGTTTTGAAGTGACAAGGTGAGTGAGAGAGCCTGAGATGCTTTCTGGACATCTGGTGAAGCACATCAAGGCTGGACCTGCAGAGAACAGGTCTCTCCTAATGAAAAAAAAAAAAAAAAAAAAAAAGTATGCTTCTGCAAAAGACCATCTTGAGTTGCAACACACGGGCAGTTTGTTCCGAGAGGACAGGTTTGGCTGCACTGGGAATATATTTACTGTAAAAACCTGGCAGTTTAATACAGCAGAGGAGAGCACAGAGCTGCAAGACTGCAGGCATGGCAGGCGGGTGAGCAGAAGATGGGAGAAGTCAGCTGAGGGCTGTGAGATCTGACATTTCAGCTGAAAAAGCAGAGACCTGCTGTTTTTTGAATGCTTAGAGCCTGTGCACAGGGTGGAGAATCCAGCAAGGAAATAACAGGAGTCATAACTCAGCATACTGAAGCTGAAGAGCTGTGAAAGACATGATCTGTTTCTTGTGACCTCCACCTCTTGCTGTGACTCTGGGATGCGTTATTGTGTTTTATTTTTACTAGTGGCCAAGTCAAACAAATAGCTCTGCAATTGGTAAGAACTCCACCTCCATCCCCAGTTTTTCAGGTTAAGCGTGAAACTTGTCTGTCTTACTGGGAATTTCTGAACATAAATAAACAGACACTTAGAGTAACTCGCTTTGATAAATGGGCAGTGTAGGTCGGGGCCTGTTGGATATGCAGGCAAATCAAAGATGAAGCAGAACTGGGGAAGTAGGCAGGAATGGCTCTGCTTTTCTTGGCTTCTCAAATGGTTTTCAGGCTGAAATCAAATACTTGAGAGCACAAGGAAAGCTGGCTTCTGAAGTCATGATTTTTCACTGAACTTCACTGTAAGGTTATATCTTATAAAGCTACTTTTGATGTGGAAATTTGGCTCTAAGCCACACTGAAGGCCATTATAAATAACCACTTCATCACAGGACACACAGAAATTGGCTTCCTTGAACACTCCTAGAAAGCAAGTCTAACCTTATTGAGCCATAACCTCAGCTAGTGTAAATCAGAGAAGCTCCACTGACTTCATTAGTTTATACTGATTTACACCAGCTGTGACTGTGGCCCACAATACACCAAGATATGTCAGCTTTTAAATTCTGTCACTGAGTGTTGAACAAAACTGTTTTTAAAACAAGATTGGCAATCCCAGATTTAGATACTAATGAGATGCAGCACTGTAATTGTTTCATGATGACTATATGCTCCATTTTGTTTTCATTTTTTGCCTTGCTTCTGTTTTTCTTATCTCCTGCCAAACAGAGGGAGAGTACCACATATGTTGCATTCATAACAAAGATGTTTTGCTGCTTTGAGAACGTGTTCTCCAGATGCAAAATGCCTATGTATTTGTAGTTCAGCTTCTTCCTTTGCATAGGTATGATGGTTATGTGCCAATTTAAGATCGCCCTTGAAGGCCAGCCCCAGGTTTCTCCAGTACCTGAAGCTCTCAAAGGAACACCCAGAGGCTGTCCAGCTGAACTTCAAAGACCTGATTTCCCCCATAGGGGTTTCTAGCTCCTAAGCCATCATTTCAGATGGGCAGGCTGAACTGTGTCCGCGAGCGTGCTGACAGGAATGCCCTGAGACCATCAATACATCTCCTCTGTCACAATCCTTCAGGGTGCTCATGGAGTTAACCACACTGAGAAGTCAATTGCACTGGCACCACCTTTACGGTATGGAAGGCTGGTAGATACAGACAGATGGTTTGTTCCGGAAGACATTTATATAACTGCACTGACAATGTTTAATATTGATTATTTTATGACAGCAGCAGCTGTAAGTTCCAGTCAAGGTCAAGACAGCGCTGTGTGCTGCAGAGATGCATCAGTTGGAAGCGTAAAAGGACAGACACAGGAAATGAAAGTCTCTGTCTATAAAATGGAGGTAGAAACAGAGTTACCCAGTTAAGCCACTTAAATTTCCATTCCACTGCCTTAATTATAAATCATGCTGTTCTCCCTAAGGGAGATAACTCTGGAGTGGATATCACATATCACACACAATCCACAACCATGGGGAAGGTCCAAAGAGGAACTATACAGAGTGGAGGGATCACTGGGAGGTATCAGACCCTTTAACCTGCAGAAGGTGGATCTCCTTATACAACTGGGACTGTATCTTCTGCTCTGCAGTTTGCCAAGCAAAATCTGATTGTGGTGTCTTTGCAGTATGGGAATGGAACACCTCTTATTCCTGGCTGGTTATCTATAATTCAGTAGCATAGCATGATTTTACTTAGATTCTCTCCAAGCTCCTCAGTATATTAATTAACCCCTTTAATTCTATATACTGTGTTTTATTAGATTTCCCTGTTAAGAGGTCTGAAAGTAGTGGATTTAAAACATGTAGTTGTCATTAAAAAGGTTCCTGCAGAGCAGATATTCATGGTTAGGCTCATTCATGTGAGATCTGTCTAAATTTCAAGAATGGTCATGAAGACTTCAACGGAAGGGACAAAGATCCTACAGTAAGTTATCGTGGCACAAATTTAGCTCTTGCACAAATTCTGGGTATGTATTGGACACATTTCTACTTGGTATGGTTAGCAAGTAAGTTCAAGATGTAATTTTACCAGACATTTAAGTTAGCATGGATGGGAGATAAGCAATCTTCATAACAAGTGAAACCTTAACGCTGATCAGAGATGGGAGTCTGAACAGTGGGATCATCTCATGTACTTGAGCTTTCCTCTGCATCTGTATGCATGCTTTAGCAAAGATAAGCTAGCCTGGTGTGTTGCAGAGTGCATAGCTGGAGTCTCTATTATAAATTTTATTGCCACTGACTCTGAAGTTACACATCTGCAGCCTTCCCATCATATAGTTAAGAGCAGCAAAATATACTGAATTTGGTATAGGCAAATTCCCTTTTACAAGCTTATGTCTCTACCCAAGAACCTGGAAAAACTGAAAAAGCACTCTTCATCCAAGAACCTCCACTGGCAAGCTCTTTGAAAGAGTTACAAACAGAGAATTTATATTAGGAAAAGAAAACTTGGTCACAGTCTTAGGAAAGCACAACAGAATATATCTGCAAATAAAGAATAAGAGTTGGCAACACTCCACCTCATTTCCTTACTGCTTACCCGTTAGTATGTTTCACAGCTTCTGATCCATGGCTGCAGGTCTGGGGGTGCCAGTCTCCATTGCAGCGTTGCATCTCATCAGGGCTTGCAGATTATTGCCATGTCTGCACCAGCCTTTGCTGCCAAGTCCTTGGTTTTGCTCTCACAGGGAAGCTGGACTAAGAGAGATATCTGAGACCTTTGGGCAGAGTCCTTGCACTTTGGAAATAATTTGAAATGCGGTGTGGGGAGCTGTGGGTGTGGTGAAGGGCTTTTGGCCAGAAAGTAAGAGCTCCTTTTCATTTTTCAAGAGACCCGTAACAAGGATTAAAGTTGAAGCCTATTTATAGTGGTTTGTGAGATGGTACAAAGGAACCTGCAGAGGTAGCAGTTTGGTGTAAGCCATAGGTGACCTATGGTGCTTCAGCAGCACTTGGTGCTTTCTCTACTGACATAATGTGCCTCCTCAAGGCAAAGGAACTCTGTTTCTCTTCCCAGGTTACAGAACATCTATAGCCATGGTAAAGAAGTTAAAAAGGAGGCTAGCAAAGACTTTAAAGTATTCTTGCCTACATCGTGTTACTTGCTCAGAAGCGTTGTCCTAGGGCCAGGGTGGTTAGAGCTTGCAATTACAAAACTTCTGTTGTAAGAGTTTGAGTAAATAAAGAAGCCCACCACCATTACAACATTCTTTCCACTTCATCTGTTTAGATACTGATACAATCTTTGTTCAAAACGTTTAGGGACAAATCGTGAGCTATCTTAGCTCTGTTGCAACCTGTGGAGTTGTACTGATCTATGTCAGCTGAAACTCTAAACATACAAGCTCCTCTCTCCTAAAAGGCACCAAAGCTTTCATTCATTTCACTGGAGGTTTTGTGTGCATCCCATCAGGCTCAAAATACTAGAATTTGTGGGGCTTGCAGCTGTCACGGAAGGTGTGTCACTTTTGTTAGGAATTTTGAGACAGCTGGATGAAAGCAGCAAGTTCTGCGGCAAGGCAGATGATTGCTCTTGTCTTGACAAGACTTGTACTTGGCAAACCTTCTCAACACCGCTGGTATTAGCCAGCCAAATCTGCCCTGTTACAGAGTTGACACTGAATATCAGACCATCTTGTGTGAATGGAAAAATGAACAGCCCTGGTGCATGACATGCACACTTCAATGTAGAAATAAACAAGTATCTTAAGACTTCCTTACTTCCCTCTGCATGTTATCTGTCCATAAACTATACCTTAACCAGATTTAGTCTCCCAGCCTCTGCTCTTTATGTGCTCACTATTAACCTGGAAGGCAGCCACAGCTGTATATAGCAGGTCCAAAAGGCATCCCTGATAGTTCTAGCTCCAGCTTACTGTCTGGTTATTCAGTGGTGCCAGAGAAACTTGGAAGACTTCATGATGCATCGTTAACAGTGTCTTCACATGTTAGTCTATGGAGAGTCACTTGCAGGCGTTATGCGTAGGTTCATAGCTGCTGCATGGCTGACTGAAAAACCACACACAACCTAAATAATTTGCTGGCATGCTAATGAACAGTAAACCCAGACAGTTCAACCATCTGCATGCTCTGCTTTTTATCAGTTTCAAGTGTGTTGGGTTTCGGTGTATGTGTCCCCCTGGCAAGCATAAAAACATACTTTTGATCTATCACAGAAAGGCCCTTTTGCCATAAAGATAAAAAGATTAATAAGTATTCCCTTTGATTCTCAATCTTTTTTCCATTATTGCTCTGATATGCATGGGAGTTGTATTGTCAGTTACTATTGAGGATAGAGAGGGCATTCAAAGAACAAGGAGCTGTAGAGTTCATCCAGCCCACAAGCTTGTTTATTAGTTTGTGTTGCTGTTTACTGATGTGCTTGGAAACCTCCAGTACTATATGATGAGCAAAGACATTGACTGCAATGTAAAGCATCTCTAAGCCAAGACTGTATGCAGCTGCCATGTTCCCTAGAGCTGTGACTGCAGCATAATCATGGAAAAAGTTTCCATTCTGACTGAATCTTCCTTGCAACGCACTGGATAATTTACCTGGAAGGATTTTTATTGCCTCTATCTGAAGCTTTTTGTTTATTAGTGCAGGAAAAGTAATCTGTGTGTTATGACATATATTAATATGTGGGAACGCAGGAGAGTATCCCAAGCTTTGTTGCTTTTGATGGTTAGAAAATACAGTAACTGACTGACAGTTTCCAAAGAGTTTGAGATCTTTATAAAAGCAAAATATCTGTATGCCATAGAATGTGATGCATCAAAGTAAAGGTGTCTTTGCAGAGGAAACAGCCCTGTTAAGTAATATTCCTTTCTTCGCAACTTTTTCAGCCTCACCTTCCCATCCTCTTGAGAAAATGGCTAAGGAGAAATTCCTCAAGGTTTCTCTTCCCTTTTCTACTTGGAATTGGTATATACTCCCTTCCCCTCTGCCTCATGGGCTGGGGGAAGATGTTACTGTGATATTTTTTTTTTCTCCTTGTTTTTGTTTTAGTGCTGGCAATAGTCAGGCCATCCCCGTGGTGCAGCATCATCATGATAAATGCTCACCAGCTCACCTCAATATTAGTATGTCTAGTGAAGCATGTGAATTAATTAATGTTCACTTATGGTATCATAAAGACCCTTCTATTGCTCCAGCAAGATGCTTTTAAGCAGCACAATAGCATGTAAACTGCTGATAAAACCAAGGTTGTCAACCTAGTAAGAACTCTGGATTTTTGGGTGTAATTTGTTGCAAGAAAAGTCAGTATGTAACTTTACAGAGTGTTCAGTGTCATGCAGCAATTCCTGATATATTATTTTCTTTTTTTTTGTGAATTAAGATCTTCCAAACCAAGTGATCCTAAGTCAATTCCAGCAGGTGATTTAGGTCCGCAAAGCAAAACTTTGCACATGTGTCTGGCTAAGGGGCTATCTTTTGATCTTACATGTACAAATACAACCCAGGCGTGCACACACAAGGTGGTTACTTGTATGTGGAAGCAGAGGAGCCC
Organism: Megaceryle maxima; assembly: GCA_024605025.1. NCBI lineage: Eukaryota > Metazoa > Chordata > Aves > Coraciiformes > Cerylidae > Megaceryle > Megaceryle maxima. The sequence goes on from JANHGN010009918.1 coordinate 62,838, forward strand.
TGCTAAGGTACGTATCTAACATCTGCCCTGTCTTTTTTCTCACTCGGATCGTGCCTTTTTGGAATTCTTTTATGCCCATAGCTGAGTGGCTCTGAAGAATAAAGCCTTAGCCAATGTGCAGCTCTCTGGCTTTCTGGTTCTGCTGTTCTTGAGACGTGTTAGCTAAAGGCTGCCTGAGGTCCTCGCTGAACCTGCTGGTGAACTTGGGTCTGATTTCACAGAGATGAAGGGTGCTTTTTGCCTGTAGGTAGAAGCTGTGCAGGACCTAACACCTCTGCAGGCTTCGTGTCAGTGCAAATAAACCAAGAAGCGTGCATAGCTGTTTATTGAGAAAGAGGAGAGAGTAGTCGATCTTGTTTTGGAGATACAAGTGAGATGATTTTGGGGGCTCTTTCATCTCAAAACAAAGGTATACAGGATCCAGCAGCTGAAAGCTGAATGTATTAAAAACAAAGTGTGGCTTTTTTCTTTTAGCAGCAAGGGTTATTAGTGTTGGAATGTTCCCAAGGGATGTGGTAAATTGTCCTTTGTAGTATTTAAATGAAAAATAGATGGGTTTTGAGAAGATATGCTCTGTTTTGGCCACAAAATTTTGGAGATTTGTTGGGTGAAATGTTCTGGCTTTTTCATTGTGAAAATCAAATTAGATGATTGCAACATCCCTAAAATATACTAAGCTTGTCACTTTCATTTTGATGGTTTTGGTGTTTGGGGTTTTCTTTTATATTTGTTTTTATCTGTGGCTCAACCTAGGTGAATGGGGCAAGAGAGGACAGTTTGCATGATTGATTAGTGTGACCCAAGCTACGATGAGGTTCCCTTCTCCTCAGCCATGCTGACCCTCATTATCAGAACTTCACAATGACTCTGAACTTTTAATATTTTTAGGCCTTTAAGACCCCAGACAGCTCCCTGTCTGGGTCCATCAGTACAGCTCTATTGGCTGGAATGGTACCTTGTCAAATTAGACTCATCAAGGCTCTGCACTGTCATCTTGTTTCTGTGACACCTCTGCTTTTGACTTTGCTGGTGTGGATACGTCAGATGCCTCACTGTCTTGCTGGCCCATGGTAGGTTTGAGAGCATAATTCCAGGCTTTGTGAGAACGGAACATTTGTAAAGCAGCAGCCCCTCACTAATCTGCAGAGGGAAAGCACATACATGACAGGCAGGGGGGATTCCATTTTTCAGGATCCAGGGTTTAAGACAGGCTTAAAGAAGTCTTATTAAAAGTGTTTTCCAGTGCATGCGGCTCCTTGTGACGGCACCCAGGTGGTTAAGAAACCAGCTTTAAGAATAAAAGCTGTTTCTCTTTTCTGCACAACAAATGGTTCAAGTGTCTGGTATTCAATTCAGAAAGGAAACCTGCAGCAGTCATGTCCCTTGAAATAAACCAACCAACATTTTGAGCTGCCAACACTTCTGTCTATTACGTCAAAACATCGCAAAGTTTAAAGCATAGCAAAGCAATATATATATATATTTCAGTAATCCCAGGGCAAATATTAGGTAGACAGCATTTCTGCTTTGCGTATTAAAAACCCGACTGAATTTGAAAAGCCTGCAAGTGCACTTTGGGGATTTTGGAAACTGTTGTTTGGCCATGAGCTAAGACCAGAAGCTGCCATTTTGCAGATGGGGCAGGAGGGAAGGCGTTTGGCCTCATTCATAACTTCACAGCTACTGCAAATATCAGCTGATGAATATTTATGTTATGACTGGCAAAGGCCCGAAAGGCAAACGGGGGGAGGAGAGGAGGGGGAAGCTTAAGTTAGGAAAATGGTTGTCTGAACTCTGTGGGATTTCTTTACCAACACTTTCCATGCTTGAACAGTAGCTGCTGAATGAAATCATTATGTACTGAGCCCCTGTGCAGGAAAACAAGGTTTGTCAAGACTCTGTTCGTTAGCACCTCGTACTTTGTTTGAACCTTGGACATTTGCTGGGACCTGTAAAGGAAAATTTTTTCTTTTTCTTCAAATCAAGCACGTTATAAAGCTAGATAGTATTCTTTTGTTTAGTCATTGCTGCAATGGCACTAATTGTAAAAGAGGGTCTCATCGTTAGGAAAGGAGGGGGCCAGACAGAATGTGAAGTGCTACAGAGTGGCATGGTACTGAGGAGGTGCTGCTGCAAGGCAGGCTAAGACAGCCAGATGTGGAAAGTGTTAAAATAGAGGTGTCATTATTGAACAAACCTGTAGTGCTTGACTGTGTCCAGCTGTGTGCTCATCCCCTGTGTCAGGAACACACTTCAAACCAGACCTCTGTCCTCCAAGTTGTTGTACAGCTGTTGATAGCAGCTTGGGCAAAATGCAAATTGAATTATTTGGGCTCAGAGCCAGAAGAGACTGAAAGCCAGTCTCGCTTTCCTCTTTGCACAAATCCTTATCAGAAACTCTGTGTTGCATTTAACTGCTGCAGGCAATAAATGGTAGGTTAAAATAAAAGTTATGTTGTTTTTAGCAAAGCAGTAGTTCCCCAATAATTCCTGAGTGTATCAGCAGTCTCCAGTGTTACTGGTTTAGTTAGTATTGCAGTTGAATTTTGAGGAAGCAAAAGACGTGTCTTTCCTCTCTATAACATCATTTCAAACTAATGTCTTTCTTCATATTTGTGTTATCTCGAGTCACTCACTGAGAAGGGAAAAAATCCAAATTTTTCCCTTTTGCCTTCACCAGGTTGTAAATTAACAGCAAGGAGCAATGTTCAATAAAGTTCATGAATATGACTTCACTGTTGGGTTGAATCAAGCCCAGGAAGGAAACCAGCTGAAATAAGTAACTGCTGGAAGTCAGTTAGGGCTTACTAAAGTGACGGCTGGCTGCGGGTGGCCAGGCTGAACCCCCTTCAGAGGATCACAGGGTTGGAAAGCAGCCGCTCCAGGACTTTTGAAATGCAAGCGCCTTTAGAGGCAAGCAGCCTGAGTTATAAATAGAGAAAAACAAACAAACAAACCAACCAAACCCCAGAAGTGCCCAGAATCAGTTGGTAGCTTCAGAAAATCATTCCTCTTGGGCTCTGCAAAATTTACTGAGCTCTTGTTTAAAGGAACAGGGAAAAGCCTGAATTTTGCCTGCTGTACTTCCTCAGTGAGGCAGACTCCCGAACTCGCCACTAAATTGTCTGATGTTCCTCAGGGAGGCAACTTTTTCTTCGTCTGCTCATTCAGAGGTATCTTAATTCCTTTACAAGGAGAAGAACCTTCAGGACGTGCCCGTGTGCAAGAAACCGCAGGGGCCTTGTGCCTCACAAAAACCACTCGCCAAGCCCGTCTGCTCCCCCCCGCTCTGTGGGGATATGCCCTTGTGTCCCCTGTACAGAAACCAGCAGATGGTGCTGCAATACATCAAGTGTTTATTTCCCGCTTCAGATGTCCTAGGGACTGCCTCTGAGCCCCTCTTCCAGCCCCTGAGGCAACGGCTTCCCGCCGCCCCTTCCCGGGCAGCCTCGTGCGATTGCAAATGCAGGCGGTGCAGCTCCGTCGCTTCCCGCCCCCGAGGGCAGGCTCCCCGCTCGTTGTGCTCCCGAGGGCAGGCTCCCCCCTCTTTGTTCTTTCCAAACACTCGAAGCCGTTTCTGAGGCGGAGGGGTCTTTTGGATGGATCTTTCCTCACCCAGCAGCACGATGTGGCTGCCATGAGAGCGCTGCGGGCAGCTGGGGGAGGGGAAGGTGGGTGCCTCTCCCTAGGAGTATTTATTTGGTGAGGGATGTCATGTTATGTGGGGATGGCAAGGCAGCCATGATACCCAAGCACGTTGCCCAGCTCATGGTGAGGGCTTTGCTCAGCAGCACAGGTCTATTTGGTGGGCACCTCTCAGGGAGGGCAGCCGTGGCTTTTTCCCGCCTTAAGGCTTTTGTTGGTGCTGGCTTTGCTCCTGCAGCTTTGAGTGGAGGTGCTTGGGGCATAGGGAATGACCTTTTTTTTTTTTCCTCTCAAAATTAAAAAAAAAAAAAAAAAAAAAAAAAAAAAAAAAATTTCAAAGCAAGAAAGCATGCTGATTTTGTGCCCAGAAGAGCAATCCTGCTGCCAGCCTGGCCTAGTGCCCCAGAACCTTCTGGCACCTTCTGGAACTTTCTGGCACCTCCCAGAAGCTTTTGGTGCTTCCTCTCTCAGGGCAGGGGGCGGCACTGAACTGCTACCTCTACCACCTGTCTGCAGCCTGTACAGGGGAAAATAGTAAGGACCCTCTCATCCTCCCCCCAAAAGCAGAGATACAGAGGAAGTTTGGACCAAGGCACAGAAAAGCACAGAACATACCATGAGCAAGCAGGATGCGTGTGTGGAGGGGGGCTCTGCAAAACATGGCAGTGTAAGCCAGGACCAGCATGGATGCCATGTGTTTGTTTTCCCTTCCCTTGTGGGAAAAGAAAAGTTGTGAAAACGTTTGCTCTTTCTTTACAAGATTGTCCCTGCCTGCCAGCCACCACCTGGTGCCCTGCAAACTGCTGAGGTGCCATGATGAGAAGGGGCTGAAGAGCTGGTAACCCACAGGCAGTAGGACGGGGAGAAATATGCTCAGGGAGAAAGCTGACAGTGCTGCGCAGATGTTTTTGTTATACCACTGAGCTGTAAAGTTGAAAAATGATTTGAAAAGCAAGGGATGTGCTGGGAGTACTGGCATGTCCCACTTATGGGTGCTTGGGGCATTCTGTGCAAATTGAACTTTTTTCCCCTCTTTTTTTTTGGATAGTGTAGTATCACAGCAGTGGAAGGGAAGAGCAACAACATGCTTGGAGTGTAGAGCGTCATCCCCAATCCCTTTGGCGCTGAACTGCACCAGAGTGAGCTGAGGACAAAGGCAAAGCCTGGCTGCTCCCTGTCTGTTCATTGCTGTAATCCAAAACGTGGAGGTTATTTCAGTATGGAAGTTGCATGTGAGAAGGCTCTCAGTTTCTTTAAAAAGAAAAAATTAAAAAATATAATCAGCTGGGACAAGAAGGATAACTCTTGCACAATTTAACAGACAGCAGAGGACCAAGCAGATGGACCCGGTGTGTACTAGAGGGGCCTAGCCAGTGATTTGCACCAGAGAAATTTCTGGCTCATCAGCTGTACCCAGCAGCTCATACAGTGATGCTCTGCAGACTGGAGTCACAACCTCTGGGAGCAAGACCACCTGCTTCCCCTTTGCAAGAAAATAGCAATATGTAACAACTGGTTTTTTTTGGGTTTTTTTTGTTTTTTTGTTTTCTACAGAATTGTTTGATAATTCTGAGTCAGCAGTGTGTGTGGAGGTTTCTGAGCTTTTTTGGTCTGCTCAAGGGCCTGTTTAGAAGGTGACCCATTTGTTTCCAACCAAAAGCACCTAGGAAAACCTGCCCCCAAGAGGAGTTATTCATCTCAGTGAGGAAACAGGGCTGGAAAGACAATTACTCTGTTTTGTGACTAATGCAGTATGTGACTGAAAATGTTAAGCAAGACTGCTGGCATAATAGCCTTTTCCCCACAACTTGAATTCAGTGTGAGAGGCATCAAGTTGAAATGTGAAGTAGTTCCCTGAAGCCAGGTTGGTCCAAAGCAGCTGGAGTTGAAAGTTAGTCTGTAACCTAGATAAAATGGAACTCTTTAAGGGGCTTATTCCTATTAGAAACACAAAATTTAGAGGTGTCTGCTGCAGTCTCTGGGTTTTGATTTAGCAGGTTAAAAGGTGGATTTCATGCAAGAAGGCTGTGGTGGTGAAGCAGCCTCGTGGAGTCAGGGCCTGCAGCTCTGCTGGAGAGTCCTGCTATGGCTCAGCAAAACGTAGGAACTAATCTTTTCTTTTCCTCCTCACCAGACTTTCCTCTGTCATTCCAGGATTTGTTGTACTGTGCAGATTTGGATTTCATCTCAGTGTGGGAATGGGTGCTGGTGTTCTTTTTGAGGGATAATGTGGCTGTGAGCTGTTTTTTCTGCCCTCTTCTAATGTGCCAATTCATGTCTCCTTTCCAGAGGTTTGAGGAGCTTTGAATTGGGAGTGTAAAAGGATGGTTCTTTGCAGGGGCTTCTCACATGCACAGTCTGGAGAAGCTGAGCTCTATGCAAAGAACAAAAAAAGTATTTAACTTGACATTTTTTTTAATTTCAGAATATGGCTTTAGGCTGAGTCTGAGTCTGAGTGACAATAAACATAATTATTCTATGAAAACTGAAGAGTTACGGGAATTTCAGTAAATAACAAAACAAAAATCTACTATGCAATTTTTGATGTATTTTCATCTGGGAAATATCAATATAGAGAATTTTTATGCTACGAAGAGTTATCTTCCTTTGTGCATGTGAGCAAAGTCTTGATTATTCTGACTTGTTCCATTACGATATTCTGCCGTTAGTGTTTCTTCAGGAGAGCAATTGCCTGCTCTGGTTTGCAAGGTGCTTCTTGAAAAAAGCAGTGCTGTAGTTCTGCTGAGGCAGGGGTCTGTTACTGGTTAAGAATAGTGCTATCAATTGGGAAAGGATGTGTATTCCAAAAAGAAAATGCACGAATGCTGTTATTAATGCCCTGAGTCTGTATTCTTGTTCAGGAATGGCTTCACTTGTTCCAGTCTGTACTGGGACATCTCACTGAAACATAATTAACAGTTTTATTGGCGGTGAAGTGATTTTGCTTTTGAAACTGTCTGAATTCACTTGGATTCTCTCTCTTGTGTGCAATGATGTGCTAATCTGTGGTGATGTTCCTGACACTTTATATATATTTATGCAAATATTTCCTGCAACACATAAGATTTTTTCAAAATTACGCATTGAAAACTTTAAAAGTGGTAAGTAATTTAGACATAAAAAGTATGCAAATTACAGAAATGTCCCTCCTTGTCATTACTCTCTTCCATAGCTTACCTCTTTCTCCTTTCAAACCATGCATTTATGGTTTTGGTCTCTGAGCTTAGGCACAGAATTGTTTCATCTCTTCAGGTAGCAGAGACAGAAGGAAGCAAAGCTTTAGATAGATAAACACTCATTTTGTGGTGGGAACTATGTGACAAAGTGTCTTTGAAGGGTCTTGGCTAGATCATCCTGCCTGTGAGAGAACTGCCAAGAGTCTGAGCTCCTCAGCTTGGGGGTTAAAGGGATTTTGGTCTGACTCAGGACAAACCAAAGGTGAGCGAGCCCATCTGTAAGCTGATGTCCCATAGAAAAGAGTGTGCTTCATCCTGTCCCCAGAATGTTTTGTGACTGTTTTCGCGCTTACTTCAGAGCCAGCCACAGGATGTAGCACATTTGTGTGACTCCTGTTTTCATTGTACTGCCCTAGACAATGTTTTTTTAATGAAGAATCATTTCCTAAAATACGTTGTCCTGTGTTTTGCAATAAGGTGGCAAATACTGCTTTGTTTGCCAACTATGGGATGTGCTGTGGATGGCAAATGATTCTCTGCCTAACAGGCAAGAATTTAATTTGTAAGAAATGTCTTTAGTTTGCCTTCTAGAAATCTGTATTTTCTGTACAGAAATCTTGTGAGAATGATAAGAATTGAGATGAGCATTCACAAAGGTAGTTAAGTGGGAGGTTAGGCATCTAATATCTCAGTAGATTTGGTCATAATTTTGTGCAGTAAATTAAAAAAAAATTGTAACTGTGTTTTTATTTCTGATTTTAAGGAAAATTAATTTTATACCTTGCTTTGGGACATGATACGGGCAGTTGTTATCCCTGAAATTGGACGAAAGCAAAGCAGATGGATCTGCTTTGGAAAGGATTTGTTTTCTTCTGGAATTCTATGAACTTTAGAAAATCACAGTATACCTCCTATCCAGGAAAGTGTTGTGTGGTTTGAGGTTTTATTATAGGCTTTTTCTACAGCTCCACTCAGGGTAGATTCATGCTTAAATGGAAGCCTAGCAAGGCAAAAGCCAGGTGTTTAGGATGTGGCATTGGTGACTCAGTAGGTGGTACACTTCCTTCCCTGTCAACATTAAACAAGTGCCCTTGTGTGGTAGGACGGATGGCTTATTTCTTGGCTGACATGAAAAAACCCAAGGTCACTACTAAGACACTGGGACTTGTACAAGAAGGTCTCCTGATCTCTGTAGTGAATAGAAACAAATCTACCTGTTGTCCTGTCATGCCTCATGTAAAAGTAAGGATGGGTAAATGGGCAATTCTCCTTGCTCATGTTCAGACAAAAATGTGATTGAATGAGCACCAGAGATATGTGAAAGAGCCCAGGTGAATTCGGAGCCAGGATCTCAGTGGGGTCGATTAGTAGAGCATTACCTTTCCTGTCACTGAGCAGGCATGTAAACAGTATGGTCCATGCTGTTATCCACAAGTTTGAACTTCAATTCACTGGATTTGGTGCTGCCTCTGCAGCTTGCAGTTCGCTACTGGTTTGGGGACTGATGTGCCTGACAGAAGAATAAGGGAAGCACGGGTATTATTCTGGCTGTTTGTTTGTGACATGGCTGGGCTTTGAGTGTCTGGAAAGTTAGAACTATAATTGTACCCCTAAGCTTCACCTTTTGGCTGAGAAAGGCCAGTCTTGATGGTGCTGCTGTTCAAAGACCCTTGGTGCACCAGTGCTTGGACCTTGAGGAGAGGCATAGGAGATTTCCCTTCAGCTCTCAGAGGTCTCCTTGCAGCAAGACTGCAGATGCAGGATAAAACCATATATCCTACAGTTTGGAACCTTTCTGAAATGTGCCAGCATGCATGATTATCATTCTGCTTGGAAAAAAAAAAATAGTAAAAATCACATCTTGGAGGAGTAAAAAAAAAAAAATTATTTTCACCCTAGAGATTGTTATTTCAAAGGATATTTTCTTAGTGACTGAAAATGAACTGGAAATCCCACATTATTTCTCCTTCTCTCCTGCAGCCAGGTCCTTTCTGTGCCCAGAATTTTATCTGCTGTGAGCAAAAGGCTCCCTGGATAGCCTGTGAGATGTTTGAAGACAGCACATGTAGGTGGTGTTTGCCACCTGGCCTGAGCATAGCTTGATGGCTGCTGAGATGGCATTTCCATTGCAGATGGCACAGTTAGGGGTTTTCTTTTCCAAACTGCTTTAAGGGATGGGGGGAAAGTCTGAGAGATTTTGCTTGTAAAATGGAGAGAATGGTACTTCTGAAGCACATCAGATACAGAAAAATACAGACAGTTCACTGCTCTGTGCATGTTCCCACCAAGATACACCATTGTTTCTCTTTGGTTACAACTGGACCTAGAACATGGTATTAAATAGGAAAATTTGGAGTCTTGACAAAATTATAAAACTTCTGAGCTCAGCTCACATCTAAAATTGGCTTTGTTGTAGCCACAGAAACCAAAAATCATTATTATAAGCTCCAATTCTACAGCAAATACCACCTTCTGTATCTCACTTACACAGTTACATAGGCTCTTAGGCTTGTTGGAGAAATCACAGTGCACCTTTTCAATGTGAGGGTCTACAAATCATTGCCTGTCAAGATTACAGTAGATAGATATATTTTCTTCCTGTGGAAATGGGAACTTTTTTTTTTTTTTTTTTTTTTTTTTTTCTACATGAAATCATTGCATGGGATTATGCAGTATTACATTATGTGATTTCAGGAAAAGGTGCATGTCTTTCTGGACACTTTCATGGCCTCAGTGGTGTTTCAGTGGAAACCGAGATGTCCTAAATGATTGTGTTATCAAATGGAGTTAGATCCTCAACCTCTGTAGGGACCTCTGAAAATCCTATTAAGTGTCTATCTGTGCTTCAACAATTTTGAAAAACTGATCCTTCATCTCTTTCTGCCTTATTTGCATTGTTCTGTACTAACATAAAGAAATACCTGGGCTACTATTGTTTTCTTCTTTCTTAGAGTTAGCCATCTTCTTGACTTCCTTGAAATTGCCCACAGAGATTAGTGTAAATAAGCCTGGTACCTTTACCTGTTTTTAAATACCCACGTATTTTATAAATACAATAAAATGCAGTAAGTAGTTGTGCTGCTCAAAAATGCTCATAAAAATACATGAAATATTTTTCTCAGACAGATAAGAAGCAATAGTATCAGTGAAATATTGCAGGCAAATATAAT